>JADLZK010002524.1:0-11142 GCA_015847255.1 Hyparrhenia diplandra
TGACCAACTCTTCAGCCGCACAAAAGCGTAGCTAGAGCGCTAGCGCCCACAAAAAGCTCCGGCCGCGCCGCCCAGCGCCATGGAAAAACCTTCCGCGTGACATGCTTGTAGAGATTGCGATTGGTGTCGCGCAAGGTCTCGGCGAATCCCATGGAGGACCTCCTCCACAATATGCGGGCCACCCGCTCACAGACATGAAAGTGGCGTGCGCACCCTCGTACGACGGAGCATCCCTACCGGATCAGCCGCATCGCGCAGCGGGTCGGTGGTCGCACTACTCACTCAAGTATCGCGCGAGAATCTTATCACCGCTCGCCGCCGAACCCGGAGGGCGTGCTTCAAAGCCGGGCTTCTTTGCGGCGCCGCCGCCGGCTACCGCCGCACTGGCCACGCCGTCGCCGGTAGTCGCGCGGCGCCGTCGCGTTAGGGCATGAAACTGCCGGCATGTTCTTGCTCTTGTATTTGGAGACCAACACCGGTGCCACGCTAACGGCTGACTATGCGCTGGGCGGGGTGATGCGCGTGAGATCGGCGACCACCACCCGCGACTACCGCCGCACGCGACGCTGAATCATAGGAATCGAACTTCTGCTGAACGGCCCTCGCGACATGCATGGGATTTCTTGAGGAGCGACTTGATGACGGCACATATACGCCAAATTGGGTAGAGAATCTGATCCTCCAAAGACCACCACGGCTCGCTAAGGACGGCAACCGGGCATAGGAAGAAACAGGCGCCGCCATTCATGGATGGGATGATTCATTTCAGGCGTGGAGGATGTTACGCAATGAGGAGTGTAGGATCCGCAAGGAGTGTGAAAGTTTCTTCCGCGGGTGTTGTGTGGGCACTATAAGCAAGTTTTAAATTGGGATTGATCGATCTATCGATCACATGCGTGATGAAAAGTTGATGTTTTGTTAGTCGTGAACCATGCATATTTTCCAAAAGTGACGAAAAAGGCGGATTCTAACAAATTTTCGTTTTGGGGGCCAGATTCCCAAATTCAAAAAATGGTTCCAGATTCCTAAGACAAACTTATTTTAGGGCCAAATTCTAATTCTCCCATAGTCCCTTCCTATTACTCCAAACAATGTTTGAAATTTCAAACAGCCAATTGCCACGCCGCCCTTTTACATTAACCGCGGGGACCATGGTGTATGCATCAAACACTCTACAGGTTGCCACCACCTGATTCCTTAGAGTGCTATGGGCAGTTTTCTCTCGCAGATCTCTCGTCTCTTCCTTCTCCTCCCATACTACACCCATCGTACTAGTAGTTAGTACTCTTCTCACCTCTTCTCCGTCCCCGACTTTTCCAAACTCATCTCAACCAAAACCCGAGTACGTGAGCGGTCCCGACACGGGGTCTACCTCGCCTTCGCCTTCGTCTCCATCCCGGTGGGTGGTGCTCCACATCCTAGATATGGTTTTTCATGTGGTTTTGAAACAGCAAATACAGAAGTTTTTTTTTTTTTTGGTGGTTGTAGATCTGGATCGAAGTCCCGCCGTTCGTATCTCGACTTCATGTGGTCTCAAGTCCCGGCCACTGGATCTCGTGTTTTTAGCTAGTGTTGGGTTGGGAAGGAGGCCGAAGAAAATGTCGCAAAAAGAAGCACATCTTCTTGGGTAAACACCGCTGAGATCTCTCGAAATGCACTTCTTTTTTGAAGTTTTTTTAGTGGCTCTAAAAGGTTTTGTTTTGTCTTGTATATTTGTGTGATTCATGCTATAGCTTGTACAACCACAAAGACCTACGTGGGAGATTATAAAAGTATGGGTGCTGGAGGTCGCCGGTGGGCCACCCCCTCCCCTCTCCTCGCCGAAGTCGAGGCATTTTTCCGAGTCGCTCGACTCCGGCTCAACAAGTTTGGCAAAAGAAGCTTTGGCTCCCGGCTCCTCCCCTCGCACCCCCATCGTAGCTAGGAGCCACTTTTCTCTCCCTCCCTCTCAACATTGGGCCATGTCGCTAGGAGCCGGAGAAGCTCGATTTTGGGGCTCCCCGGCTCCGCTCTTGCGCGCTGCTGCCTTCGTAGCTTAGGTCTTGCTTCCTCTTTTGACAATGTTCGCTTGCTCTTGCTTCATCTTGTTTCAAATTTTGTTGTGTCTCACGGAATACTATTAAATCACCAAAATCAACGTTAGCAAAACAACCCGTTTCTCCGTAATGTTGTTATATTATCAAAAAAATTGTTAAAATTTGAATGCTCGCTCTCCAAGAATCTGATCGAACCTCGTATTGCTAGTTTGTGCATTGTGGCTCAACAAACTAATTGATTTTTGATTTGTTTCAGTAAAGAGGCAAATTTTGGCCTTGTGTTGAAACAAATTTGGCATCGAACACTCACCTCATTCTCTCTCTCTCTCGATCGATCGAACAGGCATGTGAAATGACTCCATACGTGACGACCCGATATACAATTACACCTAATGCATACGTGTTCGTGCATGTCAACATCATCATGATTACGATTCTGGGCTGCACTGTCGGATGAGCCTGGCCGGTCGGGGGCAACGTGAACGCTTCGGTTCCTTGTCGCAAGCGTCGAATTATAGACAGAGAGAGAGAGCATGGCGATCGGCGGGCCCCACAATTTAAACAACAACAAATGTCGTGGTTCAGCACGTTGAGGGCCCCATAATTTAAAATACCTAAAAAAATGTTTTAACCGACAAACCAAAAATCTAAATTAAATTCGATTACACCGTCAGAATTTGTTTCAACTAATTCTTCAAAACAAGACTTCACATGTATTTAGATAAAATTAACGTTAGGCCCACACGATGGCGCTTGGGATAGAGTAGGACAAACTTTTTTGGGGCCAATTCCTAATTCTCCCTAGTCCTATTACTCCAAATAATGTTTGAAATTTTGAAATAGCACACAAGTTACAATGCCCTTTTACATTAACCGTGGGACCATGGTGTGTGCATCGAACACTCTACAATACCACCTCATTCCTTTATAGTTGCATCGAACACTCTACGATTGCCACCCTGGATTCCTTTATAGTGCTACTATGGGCGCTTTCTCGCAGCCTCTCGTCTCTTCCTTGTTCCTTCTCCCATACTACACCTACTAGTACTCTTATCACCTCTTCTCCGTCCCGACTTTCCAAATTCATCTCAACCAAACCTCGAGTAGTACAGAGCCGTCCCGACACTGGGGGTGCCTCGCTTCGCCTCCGTCTCCATCCGGAGGCGGGAGGTGCTCTTTATCACATCCATGCAGCTAGATGTGGTTTTTCATGTGGTTTTGAAGCAGCGCTAATACAAAAGTTTTTCCTTTTTTTGGTGGTTGTAGATCCGGGGGTCCGTCGCGGAAGCACATCTTCTTTTTCTTATTTTGGTTGTTGCAGATCTCCGGGTCCGTCATGGAAGCACATCTTCTTGCAAGCACCAAATCTAGTAAAGTGCATTATCCTTCCTTTTTTTTGAAGGGGTTTTGAATGGCTATAAAAGGTTTTGTTTTGTCTTGCATATCTGTGTGTGACTCATGCTATCTACTAGCTTGTACAACATTGCTCAATTATTTTGTCGTCTTATACCTTTTTCCCGATTCTTCCTAGGTACAAACACAAAGACCTACGCTGAGATTATAAAAGGATGGGGAGGAGGCGAAGAAAATGTCGCAAGAAAAGCACATCTTCTTCGCTTGGAGATCCTTTTCCACCTCTCAACCTTCTTCTCGCATGCTATCGTGGCTAGCCTCGCCTTGCTTCACGTGGATTCCACTTCATGTATCATGCGCATGGCTAGAGCTTAAGGGTGTCGATCACGCCCCCAACCTCGCCTCTCGTAAGATTAGGCATGCCACGGACCCAAGGCGAGTGTTTGTCAAGCTTTGCGGGTGGCTGCCACACCCCGCATGCTTCAATGCTTTTTCTATTTTTTTGCTCGTCGCTTAGTGTGTGGCGAGTGTAAGTGCGTGGGCGCCGTTTTGCCCGCCACCGATTTGCGGGCCGCCACACCTGGCGTGGGTCGTGGCGCATGTGGGCAAAGGCGCATGCTTACCGGGAGACTGAGACCGCGCTGGAGATTATAATCCTGCCAAGGGCCGCGGCTGCCTCGACGGTCTTTTTGTCTCTACACGAGTCCGACGTGAGGAGGCCGCCTTCTAAATAGATGCTCCCTACTCGAATCAGATATCGAACCTCAGATTGCTAGTTTGTGCATTGTGGCTCAAAACAATTCATTTTGATTTGTTCAGCAAAGAGGCAAATTTTGGCCTTGTGTTGAAACAAATTTGGCATCGAACACTCACCTCCTTCTCTCTCTCTCTCTCGATCGATCGAGCGTGCATGTGAAATGACTTATTATCGTGACCCCGATGTACAAGACACCCATCAGACATACGCTTGTTCGTGCATGTCATCATCATGATTACGATTCTTAGACCATTCGCCGGTGCGGATGACACCGCGAGGATGGGACGGAATGATGAGTTTTTATATTCCCAAAAAAGTTTTGACCCAAACCCTTTTCCAACAATACTACGGGGATCATACGCCGGCAGAGGCAGAGCCGGCCGACCGTGCCAACGTGAACGCTCTCGGTTCCTTTGTCGCAGAAGCGTCTGATTAATTATAGATGAGAGAGAGCATGGCACGGCGTGGCCCTACAATTTAAAATACCTAAAAAATGTTTTAATTGACAAACCAAAATCTAAATTAAATTCGATTACACCATTAAATTTGTTTCAATTAATTCTTCAAAACAAGATGTCACATGGATATACGTATTTAGAAAATTACAAGTGGGCCCACACGATGAATGCAGAGAAACTGGGAATCTTGATGACTAGGACGTAATATTCCTTCTAAAAGGAAGCAAATAGAGGAACGTGTGAGTCAATTTTTTTTTTTTTTTGTTTTTGCAAAAATCCAAGGATGGTACTATAGACTAGTTTAGCAAACTCTTGAGACGACTGTCATTTTACTTTTAATTGTGAGAAATTGTGAAATTTAATCCTAGCATTTGGAAATATGACACTGGTCGCTTGTTTTTACGAAATATGACCCATGTTGTGCGATTTGCTATGAAATCTAGACTTTTCGAATTTTCCATTTCATAATTATGGGGGCCATTTTTCAGCGTTTAGGGCATCGGGGTCGCTTACCAACGCCGATGCGCGTCGTGCGACTTGCCCACGCACCTGCCACCCTATGGATGTGGGCTAGGCAAAAATGAGGCGCCGGGAGGAGCAGTGGAGAGCGCGTGGCATGTAGACTTGGGGCGGCGGACGGCGGTTCGGCGGCGACGGCGGGGCTTATCGCACAGACTTCGCGGACTCAAGACGAAGGTCGTGCTCGGTTCGACTCTCCGTGAGCCGCCGATGGGCTCAAGAGGAATTGAGGGAAAGGGTAATGATGTCCTTTCCCATTCTCAAAGTAGCTTAAAGAAATTTTCTAAATTTATAGAAAATACAAAAATCCCAAAAATCCAGATTTCATAAGAACTCGCGCCGACATGGGTCATATTTCATAAGGCATGCGAATTGGGTCATATTTCTAGCGGCACACGATAATGGGTTAAATTTCATAATTTCGTTAATTGTATAAATGAAGCGCTAGGAAGCAATGGTTTAGCGACTCCACGTCGTAGTCATATCTTGTTGGCTACTCTACTAAGCGGCTCCCTTTCGTAGTCATATCTTGTTGGCTACTCTACTACAAGCAAACTCCCCTCGCCGTATTTTTTTAGGGCGCTTAAAATCTAGATGAAAAACTCGATACTAACACTCTTGCCCACACCTAGGGTGGCCTTGTCATCTGTCTTACCAACCTCATGATCTTTGTGGATGCAGACCATGTGGACAACCTTGGAGGCGAGATCCGAAGACGGATCTAGCGCAAACGCTAGGAACAGGTTTGTTGTGTCGTCTTACAAATCTACTCTGTATGTGACTCAATCTAACTTGTACAAAAATTGTGTTGTCTTAAATATCTTTTTTTGGGTTGATCCCTGTACAACCACAAAGAACTAGTGGGCGTGAAATTATAAAAGGATTAAAGAGAAGATCATATCCATCTATCTATGGTGCTCGAGCAATTTAAAGGAAATACTAGATCTATGGTGCTCGAGCAATTTAAAGATAATACTAGATCTTTGTGTCAAAACAAATTTGGCAGCCCTATATCAAATGGAGATGCGAGGAGCTTGGCCAAACTCTCTCTCTCTCCTTCTCCCATCGCAGACGAACGGGCCCGTCAAATGACTTCATATGTGACCCTACAGGCCGGTCATGGAAAAAGGGAGTCGGTCGCGGCAGGTGATGATGACACCGAGCGACTTCGCACCAGGATGGACGAACGACGATAGGCGGCGTGGGCCTATTGTACTTTCGGAGGGATTCGCATGCACGGTATACGTAGTAGTACTACCCGGGGCCCTAGCTCCCCTGTCCCGACTCCTCGCTTCGACTCTTCACAAAAAAAAAAAAAAAAAAAAATGATTTCTATTTTTAATCTAGGAGTGCCGCCAAAAGCCTAACGATCGAGGACCGGCGTAGCTCGATTTTGGTTAGTTCGCCCGGTGAGCAAGCAACCTGGACGCTAGTTCGATTCCCTGTGATAGTGTGTGTACTAGTTGTAGTTAGGTCGTTGTACACGGGTAGTGTGTGTCGTGGTGCGTGTAGTGTGTGTGTGAGTGTATATGAACAGATACTACAACTATACCTGAGTAAGAGGCAACTCAAAAAGCCTAAAACTGTCTTTCTCCCTCCTATTAATCCAAACTCTTTCAAATTCGAAATAGTACACAAGTTATTAAGCCCTTAGCAAGATTTAAGAAGCAAAAATGTGTCGCCCCTACATTAACTTAGGGTGCCCGTGGGGCCATGGTGTCAAGATCAAACACTCTACAAGTACTACTACTACATATTGAATATGTTCGACTGATTTTGGTCGATTGAATAGTATTATGTTTGAAATAAGATAAATTTTTTTTTTTTTTTTTTTTTTTTTTGTTTTTGCATAAAAATCCAAGGATGGCAAACTAGTTTAGCAAACTCTTGTTGATGCTATGTCATTTACGCTTAAATGTATACATGAAGCTGCTAGGAAGCAATAGTTTAGCTCCCTCGTAGTACTCATATATCTTGTTGGCTATTCTATTCTTTTAGGGTGAAAAACTCAATGAAAGTGAAGAAAAGACATTTTCCCCACAACTTGTGGAGGTAACATATGTTCTCGTTAATTATATACATGAAGAAGCAATGGTTTATTAGCTCCTGTAGTACTCATATCTTGTTGGCTATTTTATTTTTCAAGGTGTAAAACTGGATGCTAAGACTCTCCACAACGTTTATAGGTGCTCAAAAAGGATCTAACCCCCAGAATCGGTAGAGCCGGTGTGCCTCCCTTTCGCTAGTCGGTCCAAGTGAATAGTAGTAGTAGCCGTAGTTGGTACTCATTGTCCCCGCTAACATCGGCGAGAGAGGGGCTCGTGGCCGTAGGGACTATAATAATTAATAATCTTCCATATAGGTCTCGAGCTCGGTCATGGACATGGCTAGCCTTAAGACCCGCTACTGACATTATAATCCTCGCCGAGGGTCATAAGCGCCTCAACGGTGTTGTTGTCATCCCTATTCGAGTCCGGACCCAAGGGACGCCCATATTTGTCTTCGTAGCTTAGGTCCGTCCTCCTTTTCTTTTTGGCAAATTTCCTGATTTGAATACATATTTGAAGTCCAACCCACACTCGCTACAAGTGTCCCTCGTTGGAAGTGAAATGAAACAAAACTACTCTTTCTTTCTCCACCCTTCTCCCACCCTCGCTCCAAAATTGAAATTCGGAGGAGCGTGGCTCCAAAAGCCTAAAACATTGTCTCCCTCCTCCAAACTCCGTTTAAATTTGAAATACTAGGTGTACGTGTATTACAAGTTATAGTCGCTCTTAGCAAAGTTGCCTCAAAAAGGGTGCCGTGTGGCCATGGTGTCCGCATCGAACACTCTACTAAAAGTTCTTGTCTTTTTCTCTCCCGTCTCTCGTCCTCTCGCCGCTTCCTTCTCCTCCCATACTAGTACTAGTAGTACCACCCACTCTTCTCGCCCTTCTTTGACTTCCAAACTCTTCGTAACACCCTGAAATTTTGCATTTTTTTAGAAATAGATTAAATGGATTTAATTATGCTATTTTGTGATGCATTGAATATAGGAAATAAATATTTTTTTTATGAAAATAAAATCAATCATAAGGCTAGACACATGGTTGATGCACTCATGCTGCTGCATATTTATTGTTGATGTGACTGGTTTTCAGTAGAAATTTGAATTGAGTTCAAATCCATTTGCAAAAGCATTTGTGAAATTGGTTCAAATAAAAAGAAAAGTGTTTCTCTTTTATTCTTTCCCTCCTTTCTCATTTTGGCCCGTAGGCCTGTTTGGTCTGCTAGCTTTTCCCCTTGTTTTCTTTTGTTGAACCGAGCCCAGGCCTTGTTTTGCAATCGGGCCGGCCCAACTCGCGTTGGAGCCACAGCAGCAACATGCAACGCTGCTCTTTTTCTGCTTTGACCCGCTGCCACTGACGTGAGGGCCCCGTGCTGCTACAGGGTCATCTTCTTCACACGCACAAACGCGGACGCCGTATTCCGTGATGCCGCGCCCTTTCCAAGTGCGGCTTCCTTTCCTTCTAGGCGCCGGAGCCCGTCTATAAGACCCGAGCCGCGTGCACCGCAGCGCGTTTCCCCATCTGCGCTCGCGCACACAGCCACCGAGAGCCCAGCGCCGCCGCCATTGCCGCCCCTCGCTGCCGAGCTCGGGAAGGTGACGCCGCCTGCCGTCTTCGACCTTGCCAGCCGTCGTTGAGGTCGGGTTGACGTCTTGAACACCGGTAGGCCGTCCATTGACTCCATCTTAGCCGGATTTCTCACGTCCATTCGTCGGGTCGTGCAGGAACGCCGCCGGCCGCCGTCCTTCGTCGTCCGTCGTCGTCCTTCTCTCTGCGCCCGATTCAACGCGTCGGTGAGACCCCCTTGCCTCCCTCGATCGATCTGCGCTGTCAATTTGTTAGTTTATGGCCGCTACGGCCGAGTTCGAAACACGCCGGCGACTTTGCCGCCGCCGGCCATGGCTGTGCATCGCGCACTCACGCGTTTCCGCCGCGCGAACGCACCTGACGAGGTCGCACTCGCACCAACGTCACCCTAGCGCAGTCAGATCACCGAAACGCGGTCCGCATCGCGGATACGCGCACTCCGGCGACCCACGCCGCCGTGGATCGCGGTTTGCGCCGCCGCCGGGTCACTGTAGCCGGCCGGTGGGAATTTCTCTCATCCGCCCGATCTAATCTGCACCGTCCAACTCTGATCCGACGGTCCAGATTCAAGCATACCCCTTCGGGTGGTCATTTTGCTAAAGAGACCCTGCGGTCTATGGTTAATTCCGTCCACGTCCTCAGATTCGATTTATAAAAGAAATTCTATTTGTTTTTATTCCGAAATCGGTTTTCGTCTATTTACAGATTTGCCATTGAATTCAAATGCTTATAACTTTCACGTTTTAAGTCCAAATCGATCCGTTCAAGTTGCGTTAGGATCGTAGTTAAATTTCCTAGGTGTTTTTGCCACTGTTAGTTCAGTTTAGTACTGTTAATTTTTGTAGTTAGATTTAATTAATTACCTTGCATTAGTAGCCTTGTTTTATTCAGTAACTTCGCTTCGATTTAGCTCCGATTCGCGTGATCTTTATATCTATGTGATCGTAGTAAATCGTAGAATGATTTAAGAAACTTTTCACTTTATTTCTGTACTGTTGGTGCAATGTTCTAATGATAGGCTTGTTTGCTTTGCATGAATGATTCCGGATTGCGTGTTGTTGCGTGATGTTGAGTAGAAGGTGATCGGTTTCTTTGGTGATCGCATTACTACGGTGACGAGGAGTACTTCGGGGGATCAGGAAGACCAGCAACAACCACCTGTTGCAGGCAAGTATAGCTTGGGTTTTACCTTGTTGACCTATTCACCTTTAACCATTATTTCATGTGCATGAGTTTAATTAATTTGCTTTTAAGGATTGTCCTAGTTTTGTTATCTGTTCCTTGTTACCTTGGGATATATGCATTGGGTAGTTTGCTAGCGCTCAACTTAAAGTTAAATGAACCCAATGATGTTACTTGTTGATGAGATGATGATAATGGTGAACATGATAATGAAACAATGTGGCGAGAGAGCTCTTTTGATGCTCTTGGCCCTCCATAATCGATCCGTTGGCAAAAAAGGGAAAACCTGCATAACCGGGAGGGTCATGTGGCTCGATCAGAAGTTGATTAGAAAGCTCGTGTCTAACTTGTTGGGGGTTACCCTTTGTGGCACAAAAAGGGGGTTGTCGGTTGGGTATAGTGCGGTCCCCTCCCCCCTGTGTATAGGCTACGCGTCATTGTGCCATCGGGAAGGTTGGTCCTATATCCGCTTGGCCTCGAAACCTATAGTGGCTCGAACCTCGTTAGATAATCTTTCAAAAGGCTATGTATGATTTTCGTGTAATGGAAGTCATGAGCCTTTACATTTGGAAATCATAACTCACAATTGAAAGTGTACACCTCTCACAAGCAGAGTAAAAATCATTTATAACGCCCGCGGCTCACGGTTATGAGCGGCCCCTAAAACTTGACGGAATAAGTAACATGATAATGGTGAATAATGGTGAATGATGGTGATACTTGAACAATGGTGATCTTAATTAATTGTTGGGAAATAGTTGGAGCTTAAGCATGATTTAGAATGATTAGAATGAATAAAACTTTGACTTACTAAAAGCTTACCGCAAGATAACCCGTGTCACTTTTTTGAGCCTCATTTATCCATGCTATTCTTGTTGAGTACGTTGTGTACTCACGCTTTGCTTTATATTTCATTTTTGGGAAAATCCGGATGGGTACAGATGGCCATGGTTACCAGCCCTACGAGGATGACTACTAGGCTTGAGTGTCAACCGGTCGATCTTCCCCTCGTGGAGATGGAGGCTAAGCTTAGCTAGTTTATATATTATTGTTAAGACTTTTATGATATTTATGATTTGAGATACGATTCGTGATGTAATAAGGCACTCGATGATACTATTTCCTTTTAATTTTGTCATTATATGTGTGCGATTGATCCTAGGGTGCACATATAATCTATTGTTCAATTTGTTCTATAAATT
>JADLZK010002525.1:0-32471 GCA_015847255.1 Hyparrhenia diplandra
ACATCTGCAGCTCTGCCCGCTCACCTTGGGGGACTCACCCACCGCCCACGGACATGGGCGGCTCAACAAGCACCGAGCCACCGACGGCACCTTGCCCACCACCCGTCCGCGCCTTCCAGCATGCCCTGCTCCATCTCGGCATCTCCTAGATCGTGCTCCCGATCGCCGATGCTGCAACAACCACGGCGTTTGTTGTTTCGCCAAAGAGAAGGTCTCCCTGCCACTTCCATGGCGACTTCCACGAAGCAAAGGGCACAAGGCAGCTCCCAAAGTATTCTGTAGGCAGTAATGACGTTCGGACTCGGCGGAGAAGAGCATGTGGCTGTGCGCTGGACGCCCTCGACAGACGACACCTCTGCATCTGCCTTTGCCGCCGCACCATGGGCAAAAGAATGACGCCATCACCAAGGCCATGGGTGTCTTGTCTTGCTGCGACGGCGGAGGATTCGACGTTTGGTTTGATCTTCTTTTTCTCTCGATTTGTTGAATCACAATTGGAGAAAACAAAGGCTCGCCGCCATCGCCCGTCCCCGTTAATCTGTCGCAGCTACTCGTCCTTATGTCCTCTTCTGCCGCCTGTGTTGTGTCCGTCTCCAACTCTGGGAATCAGCTCGCGAAACACGGAGGTGGGAGGGGATAAACCGAAGGAACACGGAACAAACACTGGAAGAGGCAGGCGGACGGAAAGTTTTGGCAGATTGGCAGAAATTTTCATGTTTTATTATTCTTAGCAAAAGTCTTGCGTGCGTTCTTCGGGGAGTACAGAACACACATACATTGTTTTTCTCTGCAAAGTCTGGGAGTTTTTCTTATTTACGACACCATTTTTCTATTACACTCAACATTACACATATACTACCAACATATATAATTTTGAAAGTGCATTGGCCAAAAGGTGTAAAAGTGTCATGAGCTTTATTCTAGCGGCCCAATAAAAATATAGATTTATATATACTTGTGTGCGACCCTTGTCGTCGTTTGTTTGCCTTTCGCGTTGCCATCCATTGTCGCAAGTCGCCGCTGTTAGCTCCGGCTACAACACGTCGACAACTGTTTCCATACGTGATGGTCTTGAACATCTTGCAGTACCCCTCGTTAGTCATAAGTCATGCCCTCCATCGACGGCACGTTCAAGGCATGGTACGTACTGACCATCTCGTTCTCCGGCCGACGTTAAAGATTGATTTGTTATCTGTTTAAGATTTCAATTTACGCTCAGATAGTTGAGCGATCAATTCTTTTAAAAATAAGCCGACAAATGCATAAAAACTCACCGCATACACTTTCATGGTGATTCTTATCACTGGATAAACAAAAAACAAAGAAAAAACATACCTTTTTCCTGCTATCTACTGCCTACAAAGCTTTCTTTTTTATCTGTTTGCATGCCGGCTTTGACTCCGCCGTGGCCCCCTTCTGTCCAAATTGTGCAACAGCACACCGCACCCCCGTCCTGCACCGCATCTTGTGGTCATCGTTATGATTGGCGTCGTCCTGGGCCTCACCGCGGTGATGCTCGGCACCCTCGACGCACAAACAGCCGTGTCCGCCCCGACGGCACGGTCATCAGTGCTGAGCGGTGCGCGGACATAGGCTACGAACTCCAGCGCCGCGAGGTCTCTGATGAGCAGGTCGTGAACTCCCACGCCACGAGGTCGATGTTGAGCGGACCGCGAG
This sequence comes from Hyparrhenia diplandra, assembly GCA_015847255.1. Classification (NCBI taxonomy): domain Eukaryota; kingdom Viridiplantae; phylum Streptophyta; class Magnoliopsida; order Poales; family Poaceae; genus Hyparrhenia; species Hyparrhenia diplandra. The sequence continues at coordinate 1,678 of JADLZK010002525.1, forward strand.
TTGGCACAACACACGTCCGCCAGATTTGAGCTGATCTGTGTCCTCTTGCCCTCGATGGTTCACGGCGATGCTGGACAACGCCCCCGCCGTGCCCTGCGATTTGACAGATCGACAACGGCCTCGCCACCGCGCATCTCGACGGCGCTTCTCCTCTCCGGCGTCCCATCATCCCGCACCTCGACGGATCGGCCACCTGCCGGCAGTCTACCACCAGAGTCCAGTGTCCAGAGCAGATAGGTGGCGGCCGGCGCAGTGGCAGTGGCCGCAGGGGCGTCAGGCGTGGCCGGTCGGTGATCTCCTGCGGCCTGCTCGTCCTCTCGGCGGCGTGGAAGCACCACTGCGTGGAAGTCGTATGGGGACGACTTGATCTAATCGCGGCTCGCGTGGCGGCGTCGGAAGCGGGACGGACGAAATCAAGTCACGACTCACAAAGGCATCCCAATGCTGATTTGTTGTTGGGCCTTCTTTCTTAGGCCCCCGGCCTGGCTACAGTCACATAGACTAATTATTATTAGGTATAGATATAGATATATAGATATAAATATACGTATCATTTGGGGAAAAAAATCACACGTATCAATCATGTAATTTTATATAAATATAACATCTCTTTCGGGAAAAAAAACTCACACGTGATCAATAATCAATCGGGTAATTTTTGTCCTACAGTGTGGAATTTGAGCGTGCCAGCTGCAACGTTGTGCCGTGAACCCTCGTGCGCGGCCCACGTTTGCATAAACGGCTCACAGTTTGCTTCCGGCCCAGAAAAAGAAAAATTGATTTGATCAAAGCTCCGATCGATCCCTAGGTCAAATCCGATACGTTAACAGCGGAGTCCAGTCCACGGCATACACCTCGTCCGGTTTTGATGGGTGGACACAAAGGTGGGAGGGCAGACCCAAAAATAGTTGGTCAAGAAATTTTTCTCTCTTTATTAGTAGGTATAGATAAATTTATTTTTACAAAATAGCTAAACATTAAAATTTAGCTATTAATTTTAGCCAAGCAATTAGAGTTGCTCTCCTATGAGGAGCGGTGTAAGCTTGGGCTACGAGATTTTTCATTTTTTATTGTCGTTCATTGTAAATGCTAATATAGTGCTGCTACAAGATTACGGCATGTTTTTTTATTAATGCTCATTACAAATTGAATGCATCGCTAATATAGTTGGGCTACGAGATTATTGAAAAAATGTTGTATATTTTGGACCTGTCAACACGTTTATACATAGGAAACTAGCAAAACTTTTTTAAAAGGCATCGGTTTTGCCTTGGCAAAATGGTACTTTCCCTCTGTCCCTAAATAGATGTCATTCTCACTTCCCAGAGATATCCGTTTTCAAATTGCCATTTTTTTTTTTTTTTCAAAAATATATAAATATTTATGCTAAGTAATTAGTATCATCGGAAAGATCTTTAAGTCTAGTTTTTTTAACAAATTTATTTAAAAATATAAATGTTGCGTATTTTCTACAAACCTACAGTCAAAGTTGAAAGTTTTGGCCAAGACGCACCCCATAGCGACATCTAATAAGGGACGGAGGGAGTAGATTTGATATATTCAGATGTAAATTAATGTTTGTTTGTGATTGTTCTCTAATCATTAACAAAGGGCCCAATAATAAATAAAAAAATCGAGTGGAATTTTTAAATAATATTTTTAGTGATTAATTGAAAATCTAGAAACCAAACTATGGGCCAACGATCATGAGCCGACGTCTGGGCCTGTTGCCGATAGGATCCCGGTAGCGGGCCTTGATGGTCGACAGGCACATTCACCACAGTGCTCTATCGAGATCTCGCTCTCCCAGGCGTCCGGTCCATATTGCTGCATGGGCCGAGCTAACCATTCTTTGTCTCGCATCGAGCTATCAAGCTCCTTTATTTGTGAAATTGAAGATTGTTCGGATAGGTGTATGTGAAGATTCATGCAATCTGAGACTTTTTTCGTTCATATCTAATAGTAATCCTAAACTGTTAACTCATTTTGCTTTGCATTTATGTAAGATAGTATATCCCGCTGGAAGAAGCAAAAAGTAATCCTGAATTGCTCATTTCGACTTCTGTTTATATCAAAATAGTATATCCAGGTGCAGGCGCGATTTCAGACTCGGCTCATTGATTTTGAGAATACAAAAACAAAATAGTCTGACAGAAATGCTAAAGAAAACAAATGTCGCGGGGGAATAGTAACAGGAAGCTCATGGATGAAAGAGCAACCCGTGTCGCAAAAGAACCCGCCCAATCTCTGTCTGCCACTCTTACGAGACGCCAGGCCATGGAAAAAAAGACCAGGCATCAGATACCACATGGCATTTCATCTCATTTCATTTCACTTGGTTTCAGTCCAATCAATTCACGAAACACCGGCGGAAAACCAAAGACAGACGACGAGCAGGGGGCAATCTCTCAGCCGAAAGATGGTGATTTTTGTTGTGCGATAATCACTGATTATCTCAGCAAAATTATACGACTTCATCACCGATTGCTCCAGCAAAACAAAAAATACAGCAGGAAAACCATAGGCAAGAAAACAGAGATTGGGGGAGATCAGATGGTAGTGCATGTAATTTGGCAATCATCATCTGGTGATGCAGAGGATGGTTTATGGATTGAGATTCCTCACTTCGCCCCCAAACAGGATTAAGGAACTCCAGAGAACGCAACGAACACCGATACTAACAACATCAGGAAAACAAACAAGAAGGCGATAAGAAACAGATTCACTTCACTAAATCCGGCTGTCGAGGCAAGAACGGCGCTTACTGTTACGTCTGGCGGCGTAGCAAGTGAGAGAAGGATGGCTCGTTTATATAGGCGGCGGCCGCCTGGGGGTTTACGCTGATGCCTGTCGCGGGCCTGGCCCATCTAGTGGTATAGCCTTGAAGGACCTCAGTTGTATTCGGCCCATATAAGAAATTAGATCCCATGTGAACAGCGAAGCCTTCATATCTCGCCGATCCTCCGTAGGTAATCCGTTCCATAGAAAGCAATCCAAGATCCACCCAGCGATCGACGACGACAGAAGCATGGCGTCTTCGATGCCGGTGGACCTGGTCCACGAGATCCTGGTGCGCCTCGCGCCGGACGAGCCCGCGAACCGCTGTGTGTCTCCTCTGAACTGAACATACCAGAAGCATCATATCCATCCTCAAGTATGACCTGTGTACACATTGGCTACCCGAGATCCGAAAGCCACGAGCTGTGTGTGTCTAAGGCGGTTCTCATGAAGGCAGAGGACGGAGGGGCTGAGACTTGTTGCCCTTTCTGACAACTGCATCCATATACCATATGTGGTAACGTCTTTGTTTGGAATTTAAAGGCCTCAGGCCTGTTTACAGTCAAGTCTATGTATGATGCTCTAATTAACAATGGGGTCAGAGTGTCATAGGATATTTGAAAAGACAAAATTACCAATGAAAATAAAAATTTTTATGTGGTATATCAAAAAGGTGTTGTTTTAACCAAGGATAACCTGGCTAGGAGAAATTAGAATGGAGATAAACAATGCTCTCTCTGTCATTTTCCGAAACTATTCAACACCTATTTTTTGATTGTTTCTATGCCAAATTTCTGTGGCGCTCCGTACATTTTTTTTTTGGATTAACACCTCCTTTAAATATAAGAGATTTGTTCATGTTTTGGTCTAAAAGGGGAACAAAAAGTACAATACATTGTTATTAACGGCGACATCTGCACTTATATGGGCAATTTGGATAACAAGGAATGAAGTAGTTTTGACAAATGCAAACCAAAATCTCTTTTGCAGGTACTATTCCGAGGAACCCATTGGCTGCGGCGGTGGGAAAGCTTGCAGCGGAATGAAGATCTTGAGGATCATTTAATATCCGCGAGCACGACACCTTGAAGTGCCGACTTTAGAATTCTTCGGCTCACGTGGTCGGCTATCGCGAGAGACACGTCGGATATGTTTAGTCAAAAACTTTTATTTCCCTTTTTTTTCGTGGTGGAAGTTGTCCCCGGCAAAACTAAATTTTGTTTCAAACTCTGTAATAATTGGTCCGATTCTATCTACGAATAGATGAAGCCGGATTCATATCCTTTATCTAAAAAAATACCATATGTGGTAACAGAAAGATGTTACTAATGATATTGGGTGGGTGAAACACAAGGTTATAAATCTTCAGAGGTTTCTCCCAAAGACGTGCAACACCGTGCAACACTCATCACACGACTGAAGTATGGCTGCATCCTACACAGCTGTGCGAATACATAGAAGAGAACATTTCTGAACCCGAAACACTGTTTTTTTTTTTTAATGGAAGTACATGTCAATTCACTACTACACTTAGCTAAGTCGATCTCATTTTTATCATTTGCCTACTTGTGCAGCAAGCGGTGAGGTTTAATTTTAATTTTATATAATGGCTATGCCTTTTTCTTTTCCTTTTGTGAGTTTTCCATTTTTCAGTATGTGAACAAGTATGCTCAGGCCCCAAGCCTCAATCTATCTATTATAGGATTCAGTTTTAGTAAACAGTATAGGGCGTGGCTGAGCTAGTCCAGGCCTGCTGTTGCATTGTACTTATGTTTGGTTGATTATATGAGCACATCGGTTTTTATGCCCATTGAATTTGTTGTCTGGTGCAACGTCATACGCTCAATTTCAGTAAACTAATATATATAAGCCCACTGCTATGTCTAATAACATCTTCAAGCAGGGAATCGTTTTTCTTAGATTAATCAGCTGATGATCACCTAAAACTCAAGTTTAGGTGGACTAAAATTTAGTTGTACTAAAGTTCAGGTATACTACTTTTATTGGTGCTTAGATACACAAACCAATTGTAAACTAAAAGCAAAAAGAATTCTCAGAAATAGACTTGTAGCCTTATTTTAGTTCACATTAGTCCCCTTTGTACCAAATAAAAAGAGCGAAAATTAGTTCGCTCTTTATTAGTTCTCGGAAATACCTACCTACTAATAAAAGCGAAAATTACTGCTTTTTTTTTTCACTATCGTTTTCTTTCACCTCCTCCCTTCTCTGCTGTCCACCGTATATGAATAGGATAAGCAAGGAAAATTGATGTGTCTACAACTTGCAATTGCACACAGTCAGCATATAGGTATTTCTGATACAAGTTGGAATTCAATACATGTTTGTACACCAATTCCTTCTCGGATACATGTTCAATTAATAAATAGCGCGCCCAGCTAGTAGGGTGTGTGTATGTCGCATACATGGAATTTCATAGATGTTCATACATCAATTCCTTCTCAGATACATGGTCAATTAATAGACAGCGGTAGTATAATACGGTATAGAAACCTTTTCCAAAACAAATACGTTCAGAAATGAGTTCTAATAGGATACAAATCTATTTGTCGTTGCTCATAATACTGTTGAATAATATTTTGATTTTATTTTGACCGTGTGCCTCAACTAGGACTCATTGGTGTGCGGTACCATGACAGGAATATTGTTCCTTAGTGTACAATAATATACTATTTTTTTAGATTTATTTTTTTTTCATTGTACGACGTTGTGCTATGCACCACGGATGTACTAGGACCCGTAGATCGCTGCCGATTTTTGCGTGGCGTATCTGGCTCGCGGTCAGCAGGTTCTATGAGCCTCACCGGTGTTGGACGATGTGGATGGAGCCGATCAACACAAAGGTCTGGAGAGTTTTTTAAGAAAGACCTAGAGGATGGCATATATTGTGAGTGTCATGTGAACAAAACAGGTGTGTCCCCGTTTTTCTCCGTTGCAGCGCACTGTTGTGTCTTGCTAGTATTACTCATGGCTATGACTATAGTTGGGTGGAAACTAGAAATTAATTTACTTTAATTTAATTCACATTTTTGGATGTCCTTAAAGTTTAGATGACCAAATCATCATGATATGTACATTATTGCTTTGCTAGTGTTGGTGCTTGCATCCACAGAGCTGCCAGGTTTAAATATCATGGTTTAGACTTTGTCAAAATAATTAATTGTACAATTCCCCTTTTGTATATACTATAGTTTTTATTTTCTAAAACCAGTATATGAGATGCCCTGGGGCGTCTTTTTTGGAAAAAATAAAAGAGAGTGTTTTAGACAAGAGCTTAATTAGCACCCGTTCAGGAAAGCATTGTCAGCAAGAAGCCTTTGTGTGTGCCTCAGTGTCTGTATGAATGCTCAACACAGCATCGTCAAACGGAAGACAGGCAGCATATATACATGTTTCGTGTCATCCATGTGCTCATGTCATTAGGTGGCCACCCATCGCTATGATCCTCTCTCTCAATGTGCGTCCAACGAACGATCAATAAATAAACCAACAAATAGCCTCCTAATACTAATGATGGAAAAAATAATCAGTGGCGGAGACAATCTGGCTTGAGATTCACAGGGATTCCACTTAGATTTAAGCGATGCGTGTAGGGCTCTTAGGTGATCCATCATACGCAAGGCATCTGCCCCTGCTGGGGCTGTCTCCCTACCAAGGTAGCGCGAATATTGGCGACCCTGTCGTCTACACTGCATATCGCACTGCTTGGGTCTCTCCCTCCTTCTCTAACTTTACTTATCTTTGGAGAGAAGCCAGAAGTTCCGTTCCATATGCATCGATCATGGACTAGTTTAATCAGCTAATACATGGTTTAATGCTTGATTAGTTTAACGCTTGGAATGAGTCATCATGCATGCCTAGTTAATTAGCAACCAAGATGGTGCCTATAGAGATCGATCATGACAAAGCAAGCTAGATCGCATGTGATCCATCTGTAGCTAGCTGCTACGACTCCGTCAGCCACCTGTGCTTCGTCAGGTACTATATATCTATCTTAGCATTTCGAAGTTACTGCGTGATGCGTGCTTGATCAGTTAGTTACTACTAATTTATGAGTTGTGTCAGTGAAGCTTGTCGGGATCTTTTCTTCCCCAGGAGAGAGAGAGAGGAAGAAGAGACTTTGTCTACTCGATCCGTAGGCAATTTTGACATGGAGATGCGGAGCTAGAGGCAGACAGGATCACAGGCAGATAGTGATGCATGCAGCTCCAGGCATCAGCTGCCTGCAGTATGGACTTTTGCTCAGAAATCAAGGGCATCTCTCTTCTCATTTACAGTGCATTCAGATTAACTCCTTGACTTGGATCAGTAAATGATAAGCTCATGATTATCTTCATATGTATGCCAGATGTATAGCCCTTTGTTTCTTTGCAGAATTTCAGATGCACGCTTGGGGCTCTGCAATCTCTTAGCTTGTTATTAGCTGTTGGGCCGCTTCAAAGGATCAGTTTTATGTCTTTTTCACACGACCATTTTTTATGTGTACTCTCCTAAAGAAAATTTGACGCATGCATGGGGAGAGATTTCTCCCAGGCATTGTATATACTCTCGTCTCCTCTGAAAGAGAGAAATCTGCGGAATATACAACACTAAATCAACAGTTGTCTTGTTTCAGTGTCAAACATGCATATATAATATATAGAGAACAGGGGCAAATCCGGGGACAGACAGTGGTCCATTAGGCAGAAGCAAATGTGCATAATTCCTTGCCCCTCGAACCACTGAACCGTGGGCCCTGGCTGCCCACAAATAATTGGACCAGAACAATTAGTTATAGATGTTCTCTGATTCCTTTGCCGAGTGATCGATCGACTCATGTGTGCTTGTGCTTGTGCTTGCTTTTCAGTGTGGATCATGTGGACATTTTCCTTTTCTGCCCCCACAACACATAAGAAATAAAATAAAATCTTCCAAGTTTATTTCCTTTTCCACGAAAGCAGTCAAAAAAGAGAGTGAGATGGACCCAAAGTTTGATATGCACACCACAATTTGATTGATTGGCAAGTAGAACTGAAAACTTTGTCAAATTAAAGGACAGCAAAAGAAAAGCGAGAAAGATTGATATACATGTATGCAACCTCTTGTGTTGCTCATCGATCAAGGCCATGCCCGGCCCATGCGTGTTATAGCTAGATGGGTAGATCATATCTTTGGCACGAAGCAAACTTTGGAGATTATCTGAAGTAGTTGCCAACTCGCCATTACTTTGGTGTACTTTTGGTTGGCATTCAGCCAGACAAATTGGAGCCGAGGGTGTACTGGATGCTGTTAATATAACATAATGCACCACCCCCCTCTACTAGTTTAGGGCTGCAACGTACTGCGAGTGTTGTTTAGGGAGCCCTATCTATATGTAACATGTGGGCGCTAACTATAGGTAGCTAGCTGCCCTGCAAAGATAGATTATTGGTGAAGTGAACAAGCAAGTGAATCCCTCTCGATCTCTCTTGACATAGATAAAAATGATCCCCTAAGACACAGGGAGCTCTTGTCACCTCACCATCCCTCCCCTGCTGATTTCTACTAGTGGACAAGATACAAAAAAAGCTAGCGGATCACTTTGCCTTCAACGCACTTTTATACAAATTCCTCTCTTTTTCTCGTGTTGTTCCCAAGATCGAATGCTACGTGGATATCACAATTCCACTCCACCAAATTAACTAGCTTATTGGCACTATGTGTCGAGATATCATTAAAAATCTATATATTCAGAGATCATTGCAGCATCCACTGTCTCAAGAGCATATGCATATTTGTGATCACTAACTGTTTTCAAAATGCATAAGGCCGGTGGATGCATGCAGGGTGGGCTTGCAACTTGGCAGCATGCAGTGCAGCAGACCTTACAATTTGAAATGCATGCATGCATGGCTCACATAATCACTCAGATGAGGTGCACTAAGCGCGGAATATGCCCAGCTTAATTGGTCGCTCATCAGCAGAACAAAGATGAGGGCAGCATGAAAATGACCTCACAGAGCCATGCACTTTGGTAAAAAGGAAAATGTGTGGTTTCCGGCATATATTGAAAACTTTGTACTAATAAGACTTGTAAAAGATTCATCGATCACAATCGTCCTTGGTTTTTGCATTGGACTTGTCGTGTATGAAATATATACAATTGTATATATATACATTTCAATATATACAATTTTTCCTTGTAAAGAGACCAAATCTTTCCGTGAGCACAGGCCGTTACGGCTCACGGAAATCACAGGAAAACGCCGTTTTGTCCGTCGTCCACGTAGGCCATAACGGGGTTCCACGGTCCCCGTTGATGTCGCCCCCCGCCCCCATAAATCTTTCCGTTAGGTAGAGGTGCTCACGGAAAGGATATCCCGTGAGCATCAACACTGCTCACGGAAAGCGATTCTTTCCCGGCTTTTTATTCCCCGTCACGAATATCCGTGATTTACCCCCGGGAAAGGTTTTCCCGTGGGCAGAACGGTCTTTCCCGTGAGTAAATCACTCACGGGAAATCGCCTGAATCTAGTAGTGTATGTTTGAAAGCATGTATTTATAGCTTTACACTATCTTCTCAAAAGTTAATTATCATCACTCGTGCATACTCATAGCATTCAGTGTCGCCGTCTCAGCACTCAGCTAGCTGTGCTCCATGCCATGGATCGATGCAGTTATGAATTTGGCACATGTATGATGTATTCCTCCCCTGACACACAAGTTTGCATCTTTTATGCCCGGCCGGCCCGCATTTCAAATTTATCCTGCCATTTACGCGCGCTAGGACGGACGAATGAACGTGACACCGCCTCGCTCTCCGATGTGCGCGCCCTAGTTCGTCGTCACGTCAAAGTCCAACGCAGACACGCAGACGTCGTCGTCCCCCTTGGGTGCCGGCGGCCGGCCGTTGACGCCTTAGCCGATCACGCTCACGCACGCACACGAGACGACGACGACACAGATCGAGATGCAGCAGGCAGCTAGGCACATGCATGAGCCCGGGCGGGGACAGGAGGAACCGATGCCCTGCCCCGCTGCCGCGGCTGATCCCGGCACCACTCGCCCGGCCAGGCCCCCGATCGCGTCCTCCGATCCTCCCCCGCCGTGGCTGCGCCCGGGGCACAAATCCACCGCCTGCTTTATTCTTCCGGGACTGTGCGCTGCGCGCGCGCCGCCGCTTTGCGTGATTCCTTCTCCGATCGGACCGGCGCGGCGCGGCGCGCGTACGGCCGCTGACCCGCCTTGCCTTGCATCCATCCATATGGGTCGCTTGCGTCGCGTCGCAGCAAGCAGCATGGATGGGACGAACTGGCTGGCGTTGCATGCGACGGGACGTGCCGCGGGCGGGCCGGGATGCTGCGATCGAATGCGATCGATATGCTCCCTCGCTTTGCCCGGCCGGCCGGTGGTGCACACAGGCATATATCTCGGGCCTGTTACTGGCCACTGTTGGGGAATCGATATCGATCGCTTTGCTTTGTGCATGGGACATGGCGTGGCGTGGCCGGAATTCCTGGGTACGTCAACGACGTGCGGTGGTAGTGGGGGTTTGATTTGGATCCTCCGTTTCGTTTGCGGTCCATCTTTGTGGACTTTTTGTCCCCGGCTGGCGATCCTCAGAATCGAAATGGTCCGGGACTTCGATCCGGCCATCTGCCTGCTTGCCTGTCGATCGATCTCTGCATGCCTTCCATGCATGTTGTGTTCTGACTTCTGAAGCGCAGGATGCAACGCTAGCTGCATATATGCAGTCCAAACAAGACAACTTTGCGGTAGATCGAATTCTTGATCAGCTCTGGCCGTCGTTCTGGCCACGTACATACATACATACGTACTACGCACGCACGACAAGGTTTTTGTTATTGCCTGGCGACTGGTGGCGTCGTCAACCAGCTAGCCGCGGCAACCCAAAGCAGCGAGCGAGCGAGGTTGGCCAGCCAGCACCGCGCCGTTGCGCCACACCATTGCCTTTAAGTAAAGAGCAAGGACCACACTCTGGAACGGATTAGGCTGTCCGAGCTTTTCCTAACACAGGATTACGCCGCTGCTAATTCATATATTAAGGGCAAAATGCACCAATCATCATTCTCACAGATCCAACACGCCTTATAGTTTTTTATCTAGATGAGTACACTGAACGTCTGAACAAAAAACTCAAGGACTAATTAAAGAGCTATAGTACAAAATCTTCACTGTAACGGGCAAAAAAACATTTTGCGTCGCGCGCACTTGGCCTGTCACCAATAACAGGTCATGGCTAATTTTGGATTAATCGTGACGGTCGCCTGTGCCCCCCACACACAACATGGATTAACCGTGCCCGCCACATGCAAAATAAATCGTGTACTAGTGGAGAGACGGCTAGAGGGCTAGATGATCGAATGGAGGCTAACAAAAATCTTAAAAAAAATCTAGCAGGAGCATAACTCCACTGACAATCACTTATCATCATCCCATATTCCCATCTAGTCACTTGTTTGGTCCATCAGTTTTAGGTAGACATAGGAGGAAAAATAAAAGTGAGAGGGATGGAGGACTTCGAAGGGACGCGTGACGATGGCACAGGCGCGGTGCGTGAGTTCAATGGTGTCGAGTAGTGTCCTGAGGTGGAGAAGGAGACACGAGGTCATATGCTTATAGTCAGACGATGGTGCAACTAGCCTAAAATAACGTAGGAAGAGGGAGGCAACAAATGTGTCTATGTGCAAGCATGGGTACTCATTAGGCCCGTGATGCAGTATCAAAACAGCCCTATAGATCCATCTGGGATTCATTTATACACTTGTAGACTCAAGCTGTGAGATAGATAGTTTGGGTGCCATGATAGATCAAGCAATGCCTTGCAGGATGTATATAAGGGGCCGTTTGGAAGTAGATATTGGCGTGCTGGAATCGGATTTGGTATTTGGCGGGCTCCAATTCTAATGTTTGGATGTTCCTGGAATTGGGCTGAGATATTGGAGCCCAATATCGTGGACTCCTCCGCACGAAGGAAAGCGGGGCGCCGCCAATTCCACGCTCTCCCGCTCGGTATTCACGCGAATTCACTTTCCCTCTCCTCCCTCGACACCGCACGCGTACCCCTTCGTGAAAGACCGCGAGGACCCGAGACTTGCGGCGGAGGCTGGGATGGCGGCGGCGGCGGCCCCGATGGCGGCGGGGCGGAGGCGACGGGAGGTTGACCTCGCAGCGGCACGCGTTCTCTCCCCGGTCTCCAATCCCCAACCACCGGCGTTCCCTCCGCAACCTCCGGCATCTCCTCCGCAACCTCCGGCATCCCCTCCCCAACCTCCGTCGTTCTCCCTCACTGGTCACTTCTTGCTAGTCTCATCTACATCCCCTTTCCTGATGAAATCCTCCATCTTTGAGCTGCGCATTCCGATTGTTCTTGCTTGGATTTCCCGATCCCCTTTCCTGTTGAAACCCTAACCCCATTTTTTTTTCAGCTTACTTCTGTTAAGCGTTAGTTCTTCAGATCGATTGAAGCGATTGAAGGTATACATATCTGGTGTTTCTTAAAACTTTTTTTTTTCATGTCATGCTCTTTTAAAATCATGTGTGTGCCTGTGTGCATTGTAGCTGCACTATGTCAGATCTTGAGCTGGTTTCCTTCATTAATGAAGAAAAAAAAAGGAGAAAGAGGAGAAGGATTATTTTTACAGAACTATATTGTGAGACAGTTGTTCTTGGGCTTGCTGTTATGTTGGATTAGAGGTTGAATTAGAGGAGGAATGGTAGGTAGGGATGATCTGTACGCTTGCTGTTATGTAATATAGCACTTTGGAACCTTTTAATATTAATTAAGTGCTTGTGCTATGTGCTGGTACTTGTAAGAGACATGGAATTTTATCATCAAGTATTGGCTATATAATGGATGCAGTGTGTGGTTTCATTAATTATTTATCCATTTTGTCTCATAAAATAATTATTTTTCATTTTATATTACTTTATTGCAGTTTGTATTATTTTCCTAAATATTATGGTTTTTTTTTATTTCTACAATGATATATAATCAGTTGGATATATGTGCAAGTCGTGAAACACATTGTACTCTCTAAAACAGAACAATTGCATATTGTACATCCAAACGAGGAATTGGAATTGGTTGTTTTCCTACGATTCAGCAATCAGCTAATTGCACATCCAAACACCGACATTGGTATTCCAGGCCATTTCAATTCCCAGGGACTTTGGTATTCCAGGCCATTTCAATTCCCGGGGAGTTTCTACATTGCGTGTTGATGTGTTGCTAGAAGAGAACATGGAAGGTCTAAGAGTGTAGAAAAGCTAGCGGTGGTTTTTGATGCGGGTCAGGTGTTCTTGGAGCTTAAATCTACGTTGAAATAAACTCTTTACTCAAGACAACGATGCATATATGTTTGCATTGGGCGTGCTCTAACCAGGTCTGCTAACGGGTTTAAACCCGCCCCAACCCATATTTTAAAAACTCTAACTACCACCCGCTCCGCCCCACCCCATCGGCCTAACGCCCCAACAACCCCAACCCGAAGTCACGACGAAAGATGATATATGACTTATGCGCCGATCTATGACCGAGTCACAACCCGTTCCAACATGTTTGTGTTGTCAACCCAACCCGCCCTAACCCGTTTCACGGTGTCACCCGTTTCCACCTATCCAATAGTACCCGTATTAAAACCCCGCCCAAAATACCCGTTCAACCCCGCCCAAATAGCAGGCCTAGCTCTAACAATTAGCGACACCTGTTTACAAACAATACATGCTGATCCTTAAAATATAATGACGTAGTAATAAGTGAAATTTTTCACAAGAAGGAGCCTTCTGCGTTTGTGTAGTCACCGTGCATCGCGTCACCTGCAAGGTGGCAGCTCCACGTGCTCTCGACACCATCCAACACTGTGCTGCAGGTTTCCTTGTGCTCGGCTGCTCCTACCTCTGCCGCGCGCGCTAGCTATAAAGCCCCGCTGCCCGCCTGCAACCACCTTCGCCGAAGCCGAACGCGCAAACCTCCATCCATTAGAGAAAAAAACCACAACAAACCAGAGATCTACCACCGATCCAACGCAAGAACACATCCCTATATAATGGCCGCTCCGGCCTCCTCGTCCACCACCGCAACCGCCGCGCCCACGTCGTCGCCACCGCCCAAGCCTCCAAACAGCGCCGCCAGCACCATGCTGGAGCCACAGCCGCCGTCCGACGCCGCGGCGCCCGCGGCCTCCAGCGTCAGCTCCGCGAGCTGCTGCAGCAGCAGCTGCAGCGCGGGCAGCAGCCAGGCCGACCGCTCGTCGACGTTCTCCGTGGACTCGTCGTCGGCCGCGACGCCGTCGTCCTCCCCGCCGCGCCCGCACCGCGCGAGCGACGTGGCGTGGGCGCCCATCCGGGGCCGGGCGCTCGGCCCGCGGGACTTCACGCTCCTCCGCCGCGTCGGGGCCGGGGACATCGGCACCGTCTACCTCTGCCGCCTCGAGAGCCAGGCCGCCGACGGGGCGTCCGCGTGCGAGTACGCCATGAAGGTGGTGGACCGTCGCGCGCTCGCCAAGAAGGGCAAGCTGGCCCGCGCCGCGGCCGAGAAGCGCGTCCTGCGGCGGCTCGACCACCCGTTCCTGCCCACCATGTTCGCGGACTTCGACGCCGGCACGGACTACTCGTGCATCGTCATGGAGTTCTGCCCGGGCGGCGACCTCCACTCCCTCCGCCACCGCATGCCGGGCCGCCGCTTCCCGCTCGCGTCCGCGCGGTTCTACGCCGCGGAGGTGCTCCTCGCGCTCGAGTACCTGCACATGATGGGCATCGTGTACCGCGACCTCAAGCCGGAGAACGTGCTGATACGCGGCGACGGCCACATCATGCTCACCGACTTCGACCTGTCGCTAGAGTCCACGGCGTCACCGGCTCTCGAGGACGCGAGGAACATCGGCGACAGCAGGGAGGACGACGTTCCAGAGCCGGCGGCACCGACCTGCCTCCCGATCCCGGAGCTTCAGCTCCTCCGGCTGCGGCGATGGAAGCGCCGCGCCGCGCCGCGGCCGCGACCGCGGTTCGTAGCGGAGCCCGTGGACGCGCGGTCCAGCTCGTTCGTGGGCACGCACGAGTACGTGGCGCCCGAGGTCGCCCGCGGCGGCGGGCACGGCGCGGCCGTGGACTGGTGGGCCTACGGCGTGTTCCTGTACGAGCTCATCTACGGTCGCACCCCGTTCGTCGGGGAGAGCAACGAGGCCACCCTCCGCAACATCGTACGCCGCCCGCTGGAGTTCCCGGCCGCCGCGACGACGACGCACTCGCACTCTCACGGGGTCGGGGACTCCGCGGCGGCGCGCGACCCTGATCACGCGGCTCCTGGACAAGGACCCGCGCACCAGGCTCGGTTCGAAGCGCGGCGCCGCCGACGTGAAGGCGCACGGCTTCTTCAAGGGCCTAAACTTCGCGCTGCTGCGGTCGGCGCCGCCGCCCGTGGTGCCACCCCCCGGCCGCCCTGCACCGGTGCGACAAGGCCGCCGACGTGCACCAGCTGTTCGATCAGTTCTGAGTCCCGATCGACGTCCGTGTTGAAATGAAGCAAGCATTTTGTTTTGGTCGTTGATCGATCGGTAGCCAAGCCCAAGAGTTCTAACCAGCATCCAGCTGGGGTAGCCAGATCGAGGCATGCCCGTGTTGAGTTGAGTGTTGACTAGCTAATTACTCTACTCCATTAGCACTGCTGTACAAGGCTGTTAATTACTAATCAAGCAACTTATTTTAGTTACTGCGCCAGTTCATAGTCGTAGCTCCTACCTGAGTCTTGAGAGCTAAGTTTATGTCGGGTGATATATACCATGACAATAGTCAAATACCATCTGATGAGATGACTCATCAGCTGGATTAAAAGCTGTCGCATACTCGCATCGAGGATTGTTACATGATTAGCTGGCGTTAAGCTGATCTTACTTCCTGGCACCTGGTAAGCGCGTTCTACTACTAGCACTTATCGAGGAGAAAAAAAAAACTCGGTAGAGAACACAAGAAGATGCAGTGCTGGAGATATGCATGGTGGATTTGTAATCAGCCTTGAGGTAGCCCTGGAGTCAATTAACAAGGACCAGTGGGCGGCACGGCATTGAGAATGCTCGCTGGATTTCTCTGGCTAGCTAGCTATAGCTAGCTGCTGCTGATGTAGTTAGGGTTGGGAGTTCTATGTACAATGATGGCGAGGGATCTGAGTGAGCTGTCAGTGAGATGGAGGCGGCGTCCTGTCTGAAGCTTGTCCATGATGATGGATTGATGCCGCGTGGACGGGAATACAGGATCGGACCATCTGGATCGCGGCTTCAATTCCTTTCAAGCACACACAACAAGCAGAGACGGACGGAGAAAGTTGTTGCGTTCGTTGATGCTATATTGCTTCAGAGCTACTAGAAGTTGACGCGACCTACTATTAGGGCTTCACCAAATTTGGGCCTGCTTTGAGTTAGAACTACTCGATCGATCATAGTGTTTTCCTATCATCTGAAGTTCTGAACCAATGTTCAGTTAACGTAAAATAATGTGATGTGAAGTTATAGTATATATTAGGCTCTAAAACCTGTTGTGTAAATATATATACCCTTTGATCACCATATCATCAAGGAGGAAAATATTCAGATGTTTAATGTTTTACACTAATAGAGGAAAACATAGGAAGGTACTCTTGGTGTGGCCAGGTTAGTCAATGTGGTATTTCAAAACAACTGAACCATAAGGCTTCATATGTGGTTAGCCTTATAGCCTAAGCTCAATGGTCAAATAAATGATGTTCTACTATGTATGTAGCCATAGTGTGTATATATATATATCTAAGTGTCTAACAGAAGTTATGTAATTAGAAAAGCAAAAACATCTTACAATTAGGAATGCAGAGAATATATTTTACTCTCTGCACATGTGATTAGATCCATGGAATCCGATCTTATCCTCCTAAGAAATGTCTTCTCCTCCATAGATCCATGGATAAGGATGCATGGATAATTAACCAGTACATGCAGCACAATGACCTGGCCAACAACCCACAAGAAGTCGTGCAGGATACCTTCAACAAGATATTTCCATAAAAAAAACAAGCATCATTTTTGTATTTGCATGTTATTTTGGGGAGTGCCATGCCAGCAACTACAGGGCTCTCTTATGTTTTCTTCACTGGAAAAACAGACATTCGTTTGCCAGGCCAGGCTACCCATGCGGCCATGCCCAACAACGCGTAAGCTGCCTCGCTGCTTCCTTTTTTTTTGTAGCTTGCGTTGCGTTGAATGGGCACTTGTACTGTGCCCATCTCCCGGCGCCAACCGCAGTGCAATGGACGCACAAGAACAGGTGGACGCACAAGAACAGTGTACATGGCCTCCCGGGCCTGCAGGCAGATCCAAGGAATTTGTTGCCATGCCAAATTGCCGATGCCAAGCAAAAAGGGCATCTATGCAGGGCCCCCATGCGAGAGAATAAGGTGGCGGGCCACGCTGTGTGCGGGCATGTACGCAAGTGATGGACGACGGCAGGCTCTGCTAAACAAGATTCAGCTTTCAGATCAGCTAAACAAGCTTGATTTTTCAGATCAGAGTGGCAGAGTCAGACTGGCAATGGAAAGAATGTCCCTCCCAACAAGCACGCATGACGTACGCTTCCATTTCGGCGGCGGCGGAACGCTGTGTCCCTGCCTGCGTGCGGCGTGCCATTGGGTGGGTGGTCACGCTCGAGCTGGACCGCAAGCGAGTCACGGTCTCAGTCACGGACGATGTCCAGCCTCGCAGCGGCAGAGGACCACGACCAGGAGGGTGCGCTAGCTGCCTTGCAGGTGGCAAAATTGACACGCATCATGCACGGCAACGGCCGGCCGGCAGCTTTTCTCTCGTCTCGGCTGGTACGGTGGTCGCGACCACGATGCTTGCCGGGGCGCGAGCGAGGGGAGCCGGCCTGTGCCTGTCTGCCAGCACGCTCCATGGTGTGTGTGATGTGCGCCCGCCCGTGTGCCGATCGATTGATCGATCCATCTGTAATTCTGGACTGTACGCGCGCGCTCGGCGGCTAGCTCTCGCCATCCATCGACCAAACGCTGGCTCATCAATGTGCATTCAAGGGGATGCTGTCGTCTTCGTCGTCGTCGTCGTCTCTGCTGCTCCTCCAATGCAAGTTCACGGGCAATAGTGCAGCAACCATGCATGTTGTGGTACGGGCGTACGCGGCTATAACCTAACTTAGCTTGGCAATGCAAGTGGATATATGTGATCTGAAAAAAAAAAAAATCTTTCAAAGTTTTTGCGTGAAGAAAGATACTACTCTCCTACTAAGCAGGCACTGTACGCAAACGGGTGCATATTCAAGATCTGGATGATTCAAGTTCAACAGCTTTTCCCGTTTCCCCATGCATGAGCACAAAAAGGCTGTGTCGTTCATCATTAGCCGGAGTGGCAGCTCTGAACTAGCT
Organism: Hyparrhenia diplandra; assembly: GCA_015847255.1. Taxonomy (NCBI): domain Eukaryota; kingdom Viridiplantae; phylum Streptophyta; class Magnoliopsida; order Poales; family Poaceae; genus Hyparrhenia; species Hyparrhenia diplandra. The sequence continues at coordinate 19,850 of JADLZK010002525.1, forward strand.
ACTCTAGCTCGATCGCCATGATCGCTAACCTCGAGGATGTTATCATCATGGCCTCTATCCCTCTACAGAGCAGTTGATTAATTATTGTGATGTTACAAATTACAGTAACACATTTACCACGGTCACAAGTCCTCTGTGTATTCGGACCCTATGTACGTGCCAGATATGTCTCGCTCGTACTTGTCAAACAAAACTTTGTAGATATTGAGCCTTTAACATGGACATTTTTTTTAAAGTGTGCTCATTGCATTAAGGGAAATTAGAGTATGTACACGTCAGTGATTTAGCCAAAACAATTAGCCGCCTTCAACACCGACATCATCGATCGATCATATCCCTTAGCGTCGTTACACTCAAAACACAACCTCGCAGAGTGCTCCCTCGATTTTATTGTTCCTCTTTTGGTTCTCAATCAATTACATACCGTCCATCCCTAATCTTGTTGTTGTGGTGTAGTGATCGTTTGCTGAAGTTGTTTGTAAGTCAAAAGTTGAGAGATTTACTGACTTTATAGGAAAACACGCTATTATTTCTAACATTTAATTGATATTATTTCTCACATAGTGTGCTTTTGATGCCCTAATGTGGTGTTCTTTATAAATTTTATGAAAAGTTAAAAGTTTGACTTAATACAACACCGATTTTTCTGATCCAGATTCTCAAACTTAGTCAACAAAAGTCACAGCTGACTTTCTTGGTGCCGGATGCATCCATTTAGAATTCTCTCCCATTGCCATCCTGCTCAGCCCACACCGACCGACCTCTCCCATTGGCATCCTGCTCAGCCCACACGTAAAAACCCAGCCCAAGTAAGAGGCCCATTTCCTGGTTGAGACAGCTCGGAAGCTGCTTTTGGCGCGAAAATTTCCTGGTTGCCGCCGGCGCCGCTAGGTCGTGCTCGCGCCTGCTGCTGCAGTCGTCGTGCCTGGTTGTGCTCGCTGTCGCGTCTCTTCCACCCGCGCGCGCCGGTTGTGCCTCAGTCATCAACTCATCGGCATCTGAAGTTGTGTTGCGATGCCAAGGCGGCGCAGGCTCGTGCCATGACTGAACCTGGTGTCCTGGTTGGCCTGCGGAGGGTGACTGACGCACTTACCGGTGAGTTGTCAATTGGGTGATGATCGGCGCCATCATCTTCCTCTTCCTTGCTGTGATACTGATTGTCCATGGGTAGCAAGAAAACAAATACTCCTTATCTTTTCTAGAGTTCAACAAATACTCCTTATCTCACTATCATTTGTTCTATAAGTCTGAAATTCACTCTATGTTGTTGAAAGCGATAGATAATTTCTAATGCATGTTGTTGAAAACTTGCAATGCGTCGTAATTTACTACTTCTTGCTAAACACAAAATTATATGTTTCATGCAGCATGAAGCGAATGATGGTGATGTACAAACTCAAGTGCTAGTGGATAGTACTCATCAGGATCAGAATTCCTTTGCACTCGCTAGCTACACAGATTTGATAATGGTACTTTTTAATATTTCTCTTCTTAGATTTTGAAGAGCTAGTGTCAATATTTCTCTTCTATTATCTAGCTAACTATCCATTTGCTTTTGCAGGGGTCTCTGACCTGGTCGTTCAAGATCCTTTTTAGATCTTTGATTTAGTAGCTGCTATCACATATGGAACATATTCGTCATTTGGGGGTGATTGTTCAGCACCCGTGTGCTAATGGATTGCTAAGATTATTTTTGTTCTTTTAGCCTTGATAGTTCTCTGGCTAACGGTACACATTACATTTATATGTTGTAGTTGTGACAATTTTTTTTGAGGGAATGTAGTTGTGACTATTGATGGAAGTTATTTATTAGCATGGAACTGTTAAAAATATTTAAGTGAATTTTATTTTAGTTCTGCACTAAAATGACAATATACTGAAACTCTGTAAACTGCATGTCTTCCTTATCCACGAAGTGTTTTTTTTTTTTTTTTTTTGACAAACCCACGAAGTGGGCTTTATTTGGGCTGCTTTCATGTTTGGGCTCGACAGGCTTGCAGTGGGAGAACTGAGACAGGCAGCCAAGACTAATTCTTCCAAACTTTCTCAAGAACTAGCAAATATGTCATATTACAACTGGGCGTACTTACAATTTTGTTGCATTGTAAATTGGACGTGTATGAGTTGAGCTAGCTATTTTTACTAGATTTTTAATTATGCCTGACACAACCTCATTTCCATTAGGTCAAATAAATTATAACAAATGCTAATCTTATTTGGAAAATTGAAAGAAGATTATTAATTGATCCACCTTAAATAGGTGTCAATTGTGTGCATCAGGATGTGCGCCCAATAACAAAGAAAAGTAGAAAATAGATCACCCAGCGCGCGCTAAGATATGTGAGTTTGCGGGCTCAATTAGCCAGACCACTACATGATGAGATGAGTGGTGAGTCGTCAGCGAAGTGAAGGTTTTTATATACTCCCTTGGTTCTAAGTACTGTGACGTTTTTAACTTACATTGTGTTTAATCATCCGTATTACTTTTTTTTTTTTCGAGACCGGGTCTTTTACCCGTTTTTCATTAAGAAGAAAAGGCCATAAGAAGGGCGGTAACGGTTCTGAAGGAACTCTTGAGTAAGCCAAGGATTACCCACGAGGACCCACACACAAACAACAAAAACAAACAGCAAGAAACCATGAAAGGAGAGGGGCGGAACCTCCTCCCACACAACTCGCCTGACACACAACTAAACTATGCCCGCCACCAAAGAAACATCAACACTAAAGCCGCCAATCGAGGGGTCGAGCCAGCGGTGGCAAAGCATCCACCAAAGGCGTCAGACACGCCAACCTCCGGTGACGGGTAGTCGCGAGGTGGACCTCGACCAACCTCCAGCGACCAGGTAAGTCGCGAGGTGGACCTCCAGCGACCATGAAGTCGCGGTAGAACCGCCGATGGCAGGTAGCCACCGCTGCGAAGGGACGTCGAACCGCTAGTGACCAGGTAGCCGCTCTTGGCGTGGCGGCGACACCAACTCCGATTTGGACGCGCAAAGCGAAGAGGAAATGAAGCACATGAAGGCATAGAACCCAAAGCGACAAAGGCGGAAGGTGGACCCACAGGCCGAAGTGCTCAAGCGTAGCCTTCGGGGAAGGGGATCGACATCCGCAAACGCCAACAACGCAAGAGAGCACCATCGGCCGCGCGCAGTGAATCTGCGACTCCACGGCGACGCCTCGAAGAAGGCTAGTGGCACACCGTGCCACCGCCGTCGGCTCCAAAGCAATGCCTCCAAGGAGGACACGACGGCGCGAGAGGGCCGCCATTGCTCGTCGTCAGGTGGACGGGGCTTTCACCCCGGAACCAAGCGTGGACTGCACGCACCCATCTTCGAAACGCCAGCGCCGGGAGGTGGCACGGCATGCCCTGCGGCGTCACCACGGCCACAGCCACATGCCCACACCGGCTGCGCAGGGGGCGCGGCGGTGCAGACCACCTCGGCCCCACCACCACGGCGGCACCGCCACTGCGGCGAAGACGAACAGAAGAGGAGGCGAATCACCCGGCCACCGCCACCGTGCCAGCCATGTGCCGAGGCCGAGCCGCTGTCGCCCCAGTCAGCGCCATGGCGCCACCACCGGAGCCCAATAGGGCCGTTGCCGTCGCCAGACTTCGGGAGGGCCGAATAAGTCATAACAAAATAAATAATATTTATAAAAATGAATAAGATGTCTGAAATTCTAAAACAAACAATTTTAAGATGATACGTACCTACCATTAAAAAGCACGAAAATTTCTGCCACTTTTTTTTCACCTCCGTTTTCTTTCACCACTTCCTTTCCAAGTTATAATCAGGCTAGAGAGTAGATCGGCCTGTTGGAAAATTTTCTATATTGTTCTTCCGTTTCCAAGTCAATCATCGTTTCCAAGTAAATCACGGCCTCTTCCTCCCGTCCATAACTCAGAGTCCCTGTTCTGTCTTCCAATCCAAGAAAGAGAAGTCGAACTCAGAGTCCCTGTTCTGTCTTCCAATCCAAGAAAGAGAAGTCGAGTCTCCATGTTCGGAACGGTTAAGAATAAGATACGCGCCGCCGCCAATCTTCCAATCCAATCCAACAAAGAGGACAGGAGTCTCTGTAACAAGAGCACAATACCGCATAGCTCCCAGCCCGCTGTGCCGTCGTGTCCTAGCCAGACAGCAGTCGCTAGCAGCACAGCCGGAGCCGAGCGACAACTGCGTACGTACGTAGCAGGACGACGCCGCCGCCACAGTACGTCGTCCATACCATGCAACAAGATCCAGATGAGCCCCATCGACAACGCACGGGGCCGCACGGACTTTGAAGAAGGCCCAGCATGCAGCTCGCGAAGCTCTGTGACGTCGCCGTCGCGCTCGGCGTCTACGCCGGCCCCGACGGCGGTGGTGTGCCTGTCGTGTGGGGAGTCGGAGCCTGGCTTCGTCGCATCCATCGACGCGGCGCTGCTGGCCACGGTTGAGAGGCGGAAGACGTTGGGCGTTGCTGACGACGATGATGGCCTGCACTGCATCGTGGGCAGGTGGCGACGGACGCCACGAGCCGCACCCGCTCGATGACAGCATGACGACGCAGTCGTCCGGCGTGATGCCGTACAACATCAACGGCGACAACGACTTGGACATTGGCAGCAACCATCAGTTGCAGGCACAGACGATGCCGGCAGGCAATGGCGAGAACGGCCACGGCCACCGCCAGTTCCCATGGAACGCCTGCCAGCCGAACACACCACCGTCTCCTTCCACGATCACGGTTTGCAATGCACAGACAACAACTACGTGGACATCGACGAGTACTCAGAGCTGCTGATGGAGCCTGAATCAAAGAAGCACCATGTTCCCAAGCTCAAATCCACCTAAGCTTGAAACCGCTTCAAGCAGCCTGCACACAGCGAGCTCAGGCGACACCAATAATAATAAGCACCATATCCTTAGATCCGGGCAAATCAAAGCCATCCACACCCGGAATTCAAGAGCGGGGATGATCTGGATTTGTATTTTGTCAAGATAATACTGTGGTTACATTATTATTAATATTACACTTTTCCTATCTGTCTTTTGTAAGAAATTTGTCAAACTCCTCTTGCCACTTGTGGTGGCAACACGTGTCCCCTTGAAACCGGTCCGGCTGGTCCAGGCTCGCGGGCTGCTGTTGTTGTCGGGTTCGCGTCGGGTTGAGGACTGTTGAACAAACCCGCTACCACCTTAGCGTCGTTTCCCCGTCGTTGCGACCCCTTGCGACCCTGGACACTGCGTCCACAGTCCACCCTAGCTCGCACTCACACCTACTCCCGCCACCGCACCTCGCCTACCGGGTCGCCACCGTCTTCGGACTACGGCGATGTCGGTTGCAATTGGGAAGCGCCGAGATCCACGGCTTCAGGGTGCGGCAGCACAGCCTACCCAGCGCGGATGCTCCGGGAGGGAGATTCCTTGGGCTAGGGTTTTGGGGCGCCACCATTTGATGTGTGCTGCGCCCGATTGCTCCGGCAAGCTCGTGCATCCACATCCGCAGGCTGTCGAAGGTTTGTACCCGATTCCCGCCGTAGTCGTGGTGTAGATTTCGTGGTTACGTAGTGTGTTGAGGGAAGGGAAAGGTGTTTGTCTCCAGCGATTCTATCACTGTTCCTTCGATTCGAGAGGCGACCTCAGTGCTCCGCCCCTCCCCATCTCTGTGCATCTCCTCCCTCTCACTGATTCGGTTTTTGGTTGGATTTGGGGGTCTGTTTGGGTTGTGGCTGGACGGAATGCAAATGGGCGATGTTTGAAGCTTATTGTGTTTGCCACTCTGTCTGATCTGTTTTATTGGCCCTATATGTTTGAAACTCGAAACCCTAGGGCAGAGGGATGATTGGAGATTTTGTAGGGGAATTAGAGTTGTAGCCTGGGATTGATGTATAGGCTTTTTGGGTGCGGTGGGGGATTTGGGAAGATTTGAGATTGATATTTGTCCCCGGCGAATTTGTTGTTGGGCCGTGATTTTGAGATGCGGTTGCTGGCTCGTCGTGGGTTGCCGGTGCTCTTGAGGTACATTGTATGCCATGCTGGATCCCATGGGGATTTGTCTTGTGTGGTGGGGGATTCGCCGGAATGGCTACATTGTGAGTGTGGATTCTGCCAACGACCTATAATTAGTTTAGTGGATTGAATGGTTATTCACTCTAGCATGTGCAGTTTTGCCTATAATTAGTTTAGCGGGAAATTATTCACATGCATGTTACTGATAGTTAGTTATGGTTATATATTGAGATTGGAGTCAGATAAAAGATCTAAAGTGGAATAAAAGAGAAGAGTTGGATCGTAGATAAAGTAGCATAATGGAGCTTACTGAAACTTGCCACTCTGTTTGATCTGTTTTATTGGCCCTAGAAAATAATCTATGAAGATACACACCCCTGTCAATTCATATGCAGAAGTTGTCATGGCGAGCAACCTTTAGTTGGATGGATAGATAGATAGTGTCTGTTGCATGAAGAAGCAACTAGGAAGTATGCATGTGACTCTGAGAGTTTGATATTATCTTGCCATTCTCAATTCTTGTCACGATTAATTGATTATTATAGGATGTGGTTGGCTTTTGAGGGACACAGTATGATTCGACTGCCATTTGTTGCTATCCCTTCCATCTCTATTGATTGTCCTGTACCATGTTATTTTCCTTTCTGCCATGCATTTGTGTAGTTCATCTACTTTTTTAACAGTATTGTAATCATCTTTTTACCATGGGATTAGTAATGGAACTATAATACACTGACAATTTGTAGGAGTGAAGAATATTGTGATGCAACGGTTGTAGCACTTGCAATCTATCTAATTCTTATTTGTTGTAAGCTCGTAGGTGTCACTGCTTTAAGTTCACAGGGTGTCTAATTTCAGCCTGCTATTTGCAATTGTTTTGTGAAAATTGGAACAAGTGGTGTCATCTCTGTTCTCGATTACTGACGGGATTAGGATTTGTAGTTTAGAGAATCAAATGTCAGCTCTACTAGCATGGAACCGTCTTCCAGCTTGTGAGATTATTTTTGGCTTCAAAGTGTTTATCCAGATTTCTCAATGTCACCAACCATCATTTTGATCTCTGTCTCTTTTTTTTTTTTTCCGTTCTCATTTTTTTCAGATCTTGTATCCTTAACTGAGTTCAGAGTTTAGAATTCTATGCATGTAGCCCCACAGTTCTATGCAAGGATTCATAGTACAGAGTTTTTTTAGTTCAAGTTCGGTTCAGCAAAAATTTAGCTACTGTAGCATTTCATTAATCAGTTTAGTGTTCAGCTGCTCCTTATTGTAAATTGTTTATTGTATGTGTCCATATACATCATATTTCTGTGATTGCTTGTTTGTATGTGTGTTTTCATTCTTGCGTAAGTGAGAGAGCTACGGCCTACGGGATGAAAATGTGTTAGTTAAGTTAGTCCCTAGTGCCTTATCATCATGTTTTGCTCAGCTTTGTGACCTTTTTTTAAATTTAAGATATTTTGTCATTAGTCTCTGCTAGTATGTAACTAATCATTTGTGCAGACATTACTGTCTCGAGCCTTCTGTTAGCGGTTATCTTGTGAAGGCAATTATTAATTCATTATATTTGTAAAAGCTAGCACGGTCAGGTCAGATTGTTAGGTCGATGGCAGAATCCCATTGTGATTCCTAATTATAGTTCAGAGTTGTCATGTTTAATCGATCCAAAGAATCCCATTGTGATGATAGTGATTTGTGTGGATGCAGCCTCCGGTGCCATGGACAGATGCAACATGCATTTTTTTGCGCTAGTTTTTTGTTCTATTTTTGGCGCTTTCGGTAGATCTCGTCTGCAGTTGTGGTGGGTGTAGTACCTCCTCTGTTTTTTCTGTGTTTGTTATTTCAGATAAAGGAAGAAATGAGAGTAAGGAGATAGTGAGTTCATCTGAAATTTTTTGAAACTTTGTCGAAGATTTTTTAGCTTTGGACTCAATGGCCATCTAGATTGTGTATTTGTGTTTCTGTTTGGAGCTGGAGGAGACACAAGTGTGTGGATGACAATCATTTAATTCCCTTAATTCTATCTACACAGTTGACAGTTGTTTAAATTTTTGGTCTGAGCCTAAATCAGGCAAGTTAGATCACTGAACAATGCATTTGTGACTTTGTGTTGCTTGCTATCTGGTAGCTATATTAAGCTAAAATCATGCATGTTTGCTATTCTAGTAATCTGTACTGTCTTCATATGTAGCTTCGTTATAACCTTTCAGATAGCATCAAATTAAATAGGCTAATTTTTAGCTATGACTATTTAGGATTGTTCTTTCAGTCTTACTTTTAATGCTCTGCACTTCTGCAGGGCTTATGGGGAGCGAAGTTGGCTGCTCTGTGTCTATCACCTTGCAGCTATCAACTACTGGGGTCTTGAGACCCTACTGAACTTGCATGTAAGTTCCTCTTGCACTTTTGCTCTTATCCTAGGAACACAAAAACTGTGAGCCCTGCTTTCTTTGTACTCTCTCAAGAATTATCCATTCCTTAAATATACATAAAAAGGCAAGAAATGGCATTTATTTGCATTAGTTTCAGATCTTTCAGACTTGGCAAGGCGAAGAATTATCTGTTCTTTAAATATACATAAAAAGGCAAGAATTGGCATTTGTTTGCATTAGTTTCAGACTTGGCAAACTGAAGAATTACCTGTTCCTTAAATATACATAAAAAAGGCAAGAAGTGGCATTTGTTTGCATTAGTTTTCAGACTTGGCAAGAATTGCCAACAATTGTCTGTAATTGTATATTTGTCATGCTTGTGTGGACTAAACCTAGAACTTGATTTTGTATTCCGGTTAGCCATGATAAAATTCTTGAGGAGATGACAAGTTTTGTCTCACCACCTTTGGTTGCTTATTTCTGTGTTCACATTACAAAAGTTTATTGATGTCACTTCAACTATAACTTTATGCTGTCATTTAATCGTGACTTGTGCCTTGCACTTGCAGAGGCGAGTGATGGCTTTAGCTCAAAGAGACATGTAATGACAGCTAATTTTCCAAGTGATTAATGATTGTAAGGTATTTTACTCAAAAATATTTGTTTTGTTCCTCAGTATATAAAGTGTCCGAGCACTCATATGAAGCCACAAATCTGAATCAATCTACCCTAAGCACAATAAGTTTTAGCTTACATGTAACCATACAGAAATGGTTGTCCACTTGGTTTCGTTCCTGAACATCTGAACATGCAAAGATAACATTCAGCACATGAATCTACCTTTTCCATTTGACCGTGCTTTCAGTGAACATGGGCTCTATTTAGCATTCCTCCAAATTCAATTAACACATTAAACATTCAACAATAGTTGTATGAAAGCGATCTGCATTCCAAGTAGTCTATGTTTATTGCCACACCTGCTGACAGTCTATGTTTGCCATTTATTTCAGTAAGTTGCGGCAAAGTGTGTCACCCTGTATGTTAGCTGTTATCTCTCGATAATTGTGTAAATTCTAGTCCATTGTCCTCACATCCAATACCCATTTCCCTTAAAAATTCTGCATCTGCTGTTTCATGTTTTCCTAACTTGTGAACCTGTATAGACATGAAAAAATCTATTATTTTTAGTTGTAACAAGAAGTCCATTACATTGCAGGGTATTTAGAGGTTTGAAGATCGTGGCTCAAATCAAGCAAGAACTACAAGTATGTGACAAACTTTTTTGGGTCGGTGTTTTTTTGTCTCTTTTGATTTGTGCTAGCGGGTATGCTTAGCTTTTCTTCTATCGCTATAAGTAATTGATGATTATAGCACATCTTTTATGTTAAAATTGCAGGTCACATTAGCTGCAATTTCTACATGTGTAATGTATAATTTCTGGTGGATGAGGTATTGTGTTAGAGTAGATGACAAAGAAGCTAGAGGTTTGGTGTTAGAGGAGAGCAAAGTGGTCCAAGGAGGAATTGTCTAAATGCCAGTCAGGTTTATATCATATTTAGGTCTCACTATTATTTATGCTCTCATCATTTTGTATTTATATACACATATAGTATTATGGCTTCTCAATACTTTGGGTGTACGTTATCTTGCTAAACTCCCGCAATGTCCATTCTATTGCATCTATGAGATGACTCCTTTGTGGCCTGCATTCAAAGTATTTGTGATTGCATATACTGGTCATTGTAAGTCATTGGGCAATACACAGTTCAGAATTGATTCATGCATTTTGAGGTAAGCCATTGGCCTAAATCATTTTAAGCCATTGGCCAATGTACGCTTATAGTGCTCTCGTCCATATTGATCTCAGTATTGCAAGCATTATGGTTCAACTATAAATTTGAATAGTGATCCAATTTAAAACCTTATAGATCTAGGGTAATTGTGGAAGTGGAACCGAACCCGCTATTTGATTGAAATGCTTGTTCTATCCTAGTTTTATCTTTGTACAAACTTACTAGACGGTGATTCATTGTTTCATTGTGCGCACCTAATGGCCGAGAGTTAGATTTGTCATCAATTCGGACCTATATGTCCGATTCAAGAGTGTTAGGAATAATTAAACCGACCTTCGATGAATAGGTTGGCGATAGAGAGATTGTTGGGTTCTGGGGTTAGCTGCTCCAGAGCATCTATCAGGTAAAGAGGCCTCCAGTGACCTTTTTATGTTTCTTATTGGATAGACGGATAGAGGCATATGTATGGTACACATATAGGATTTCTAGAATATATCTTAGCTGTTTCCACCTACTGCTCTTTGTTACTGTAATTTAGTAAGCTGTAGGTTTGCTAAGGTTTGTTCTGTACATCTACCTTGGTTATCTAAAGAATTGCAAACCAGAATAATGTAAATTGCAAGTATAGAGAACCGCAATTGTAGTTCTAAGTATATGCAATTTGGTTATATAAGCTTGTTTATTATTTGTATTTTGATTTTAGCTCTTCATCATCCCTTCTTGTACCCCCTCCCCTCCGGTGATTGAAACGCGAGCATCTCCTCCCCCTCCTCTCGTGATTTGTCCTTCCTATAGAAAGCTCTGTGATCTCCGTGGGGGAAGAGGGTGGCCGCCCAGCGCTTAGGGTTCGCCGGAGCTCCAGCGGGCTACCTATATTGTCCCGTGTAATGAAAACAAATTGTTTAAAAACAAGCGAGGGGACCTGCGATACAAGACAACAAAGTACAAAATGACATCGCTTGATTCCCTATATAAACCTTGCGCGAGAAGGCGCCTTTTGAAAAGTAGCACTTTCGGGCTTCGAGGCCGAGTGGGGCGTTAGGCCCTCGAGGCCGAGACGCGAAGTCATCCGGAGGACCTGCGAATTGTGTTTGGATTGTCCCTTGTCTTGTACTTTATATTGTATTTTTTGTTGATTGTGTTGTATTGTAGGACAAAGGGATTTGTTGGATTGTGCTGAAAAATTTCTTGCAAGGTCAAGCCTTGCAATCGTCGTTTTTAATTTATCATATTCTACGTGTTGGCCAGCAACACAAAGAATATTTCTTGACCTTGCTACACGCAGCCTTCTAAGAGATGTTAGCTCTGATTTTTCAAGCAAATGGCTTACTTGGATCAATTGCAACATGGCTTACTTGGAGCATATTGTGATTTTTTGGAACTTTTTAGTTATATAAGCTTCGGACTTTGCATGTGACTCGACTGAAGATTTCTTCCATAGAATAGCATCATGTGTCACTATTCAAGTAGAAGGTACGTTCTCTATGCAACTCTTTCATAAAACTGGTGTGATGCTATCCGATCTATCAAAGTAGTTAACCTACCGTGGGAAGCTAGAATAGAAAATCTGAATTGACTTATTAATTCAATGATGGCATTGTTTAATGGGTTAATTGGTAAAGCATGACGAACTAAAAATGTTATATTCTTTTAATGTGCATTTCATCCTTTAAACTTTTCCCCCCTGAATCAAAAAGCTATCTTTGTCTAAAACTGCAGCTCTTGATTTGCATCATGTTTTAGTATCCATTTCTTAATTGCACATTTATAAGCGATAAATTGCACACTAAAATTACTGCAACTATGGTGTTTTTCATATTGCAATATCTAGTTTTTTTCATGTGCAATATTATTCTTCCATGCAGGCAATCTTCAAGCCACCAAGAGCGGTGGCATTCCAATATGCTTCCCACAGGTATTTTCAAGATATGGTACTGTATTAGAGTCTTGAACATGATTGCAATCCTCGCTTTTGAAGTGAGATTGTTTTGAATGTTTGAACTTATCGGTTTGGAAACTGTGGAACATTGGAGCAAAGCATGGATTTGCAAGGAACAAGATATGGACTATAGATGATGAGGCTCGGCACTAAATTATGGTGATAATAACAATAACAAAGCTTCGTTGACCTTCTGCTAAAGCCATCTGAAGATGATCTGAAGTGATCTAGAAAATTTTCCGGATGACCGTGATCTATCGAATCTAGGCGTGTCGGTTTCGATGTAGAAAATTTTCCGGATGACTGTGATCTATCAGAACCTAGCTGTGTCAATTTTTCATCATGTATACAAGGGAGTAGCATTGTGTAATAAATTAAAAGAAGCTTCTCTTTGTTAGCTTCCCGTGCGTTGTTAATTGTCAAGGGTCCGGTCAGTACCCGGTTATCGGGTTTTGGATCAACCCACTACCGTAGGCGGGCCCGTTAAGAAGCTTCCTGTGCGTTGTCATTTGACTAGTCCTACCG
>JADLZK010002526.1:0-65423 GCA_015847255.1 Hyparrhenia diplandra
ATGACATATGGGTCGCTCGACATCACATCGCGAACAGCTAAATCTATGCAGCTTTTACGATATTGAGCCTTGATTAATCCAACAAATTCTATCATTCCCACATCCGACTGAAAACAGAAAACACAGGAATTAATGTAAACGTGATATATCAAGTACCACATACACTCGAAAATTTAGCATAAGTGGGGGTGGTCGCACCATTTTCTTTAGGCCTTTGTTATCTGATGAATCCTTTTTCTCCAGCTATTCCTAAAAGTATGGCCAAAACCATACTTGCTGCTATTATGCTGCTGGTGACTTTTATCTGGTGTGCATGCTTTCTGTTTAGTGGTAAAGAGGGCATGAAAATTGTGGATCACACACAAATTGTTGAAACTGATATTTTTCCTGCAGACATATAGACAGGGTAAACACATAGTACCATCAGATACAATTAGCACAAATACTGACAATAAACTAACTCAACATGTACCTGATAAAATCATGACGTTCCTCAGTTGAGCAATCTTGTTTTTAGGGCTTTTTGTTTTCGGGTAAAAAGGCCTCATATCTTGTGTCTCACAACAGAATTTCCACCTGATTCAGCTAAACAGTTGACTTCTTCATCTGTCCACTCATCCAGATTCACAGAAATCACCTATACTCCATTCAAAATGAATAGTCGATTAGTTCAGTATAAGGACACAATATGCTTAAGCTTATGAAACCTTTAACAGTAAAAACCAAAATAGCATTACAATTAAAAGTTGGACATTAATTGTTTTCCACATTAATACATATAGTCTACCCTTTTTGACAAATGAAACAATGAGTGACTGCACACACATTTACTGGTCAGGGATGCTATATGATCTTTTAAAAATAGTCCAAATTTTGAAGCCTTGCATTACAGAGTAGCTCCAACATAAAAAGAAATTGAATAAGCCAATCTATGCTAAAAATGTCAGAACATAGTAACTAAAAAATACAAAGAGTAAAGTCCATTGTCCACCTTTGATATGTGAACACCAAGACTTCTATGAGTTCCCTGAGCACTTAATGCAGATGAATGCGCCAAAAAGGTAGGGTCCTACAAGTGCAAAAAGCAGTTTAATTGTAGACGAAATCTTGGAGACCATCTGAAATATAAGATAAAAAGTTTCTGTGTGCTCCAAAAATTATATCTTTGTAAAAATTATTTGACGAGAAAACCACATGTCTGATTAAAACAATCAAAACCACAGATGTACCTCATGCTTTAGTTAGCTTAACTCAAATGTTAAGATGCTCAAGTTTGAGTCATGTACTAAAAAGCAGTAAAGCTCAAATACAATGTTAGACCTCTTTAAAGAGACTTTACAAAACTGACCGAGGACAATTATCCTATGCCAAAAGGCAACTCTATCAATTGCAAGCATAAGCCAAATTGATTGAGTATTCAGAGTTTGGTCATGTACTAAAGCAGTAAAAGCTCAAATACAATGTCAGAACCCTTTAAAGAGACTTTTACAAAAATTGACCCGAGGACAATTACCCTATGCCAAAAGGTAACTCTATCAATTGCAATCATAAGCTAAATTGATTGAATATTCAGAGTTTGGTCATGTACTAAAAGCAGTAAAGCTCAAAAATACAATGTCAAACACCTTTAAAGAGACTTTACAAAACTGACCGAGGACAATTACCATATGCAAAATGGAAAAGCTATCAATTGCAAAACATAAGCCAAACTGATTGAATATTCAAAGTGAATGAAATATGTGACACATACACCCATTTTGGATCTGAGTGCCACAGTCTCGCACAGAATTTGTTTGCTGGTTGGTTCAACAAATACTCCAACATTTCCCTTGCATTAGATTGATCAGTATCTGAAAACCATCACAAAAGAAATCATTTGGAGATCTATTAGTCATTTGCAGCAGCAACACATAAATCAGGCATCGCCATTTAACAAATAAAGAATAATGTACCAGCAGGCAACAGCTCCATCTACCCATCATTTATCACAGGATAAGGCTATTTATTTCGTCTGATTTCTCACACGAAGTTAATTATAATTTTAGGCAGTGCCAATTTATTTGTGATTGACGACATCAATTCCTTTCCTTTCCTCTATCCAAATAGCAATGAAATAGAAGATGTAACCTCTTCTGCAATGAAATACAGCGCGATCTAGGTGGGTGTGGTCTCGAGAAATAGAAGATGTAACAAAAACATTCAAACGGGAAAGGAAGGTGTAATGGAACATTCACAAACCTGATGTCTCGGAATGATCATCACCACCATGCTGGGCTTCAAATCCGTCGCATGTCCTTCAAGACAAAAGAGGAGCACACCATCAAACTGCCATTTCCTTGAAATTTGCATGTCCCGGATGGAGAAATGCAAAAAGATGGATTAAGAGATTGCATCAATAATCAGAAAGAAGACGGAAAAATACCAACCTGCTGTAATGGGCGCTTGGGGTATCAAGAAAAATGCAGAAGATTGTTGCCCCTCCATCCCCTGTCGTTCCATGTTCTCTCCTCTACCTCTGAACTCGTGGAAAGAAGAAGAACGGTGTGACCGCCATGACCACACACACAAGCCTTGATTAAATCAAGAACCGGGGTTCGGTGTGGCGCCCTGATCAAGTGGCTGGATAAACAACCGTGTGGCTGGCCAAATTGAGAATTGAAGGTGGGGGGCGTCAGGGGATTCGCCGATTTCTTAGTGTTCTTCCGTGTTTTCCCTCTTTCGTCTTTGGTTTTCTCCCTTGTTTGTGTTGGGATTGAAGGATGTGGGAAACCGTATGGACAAGAATAGGCAGTGACATGATCTGTTTTCTGCGTGCAGTTTTGAGGAGTTTCCCGCTGGAGGAAGGCAGGGTATACCGCGTCGTCAGCAACAACCGAGCACACCCACCATAGCGAAAAGGCAAACCAGCCAAAGTCTGACAACGCAGATGCTACAATAATAACCGGTTATTGGTTTCTGAGCTGCTGGATCAGCTGCCAATGGTGCCGATCATTACCTCCAGCCGCAACTTCGTCGGTCAGGGTCGCCATCGCCGGCAGCATGGCTCAAGCCCCCGCGCGGACCAGGCCCACGCCGCTTCCGAGCGCAGCCTCCGCGCCTCCCTCGCGCGGGTGCCGGCCGTGCGTCGCAGCCTCAGCCGTCCTCCCGCGGCGCCGCCATGCCAGTGTGCGTCGCCGTCGGGCGCGACTGCCGGACGGCAGCAGCAGCGGGGCGCGGCGAGCAGCGCGCGGCAGCGGGTGCGGACGAGCAGCTGCAGCGGCGGCAGACCAGCAGCGCAGCAGCAATAACTTCTCCGACTCCAAAGTCAACTGATGGCGATGTCAACCCAGCCGTAGGCAAGTTCCTGTCACTCAGTAAAGCGATTTGTCTACTGATTTGGGTCTCAGTTAGGGATTTGTCCATTGATTTGCCAGTGTTAGTGTCTCAGTCTTGGACTCTTAGTGATTTATGTTCAGTGCCTTGGTGTCTTACTGAATGCTGTTGGAGATAGAATAGGCAGTGACATGAGATGATGAGATAGAACGGATAACCCTGCGTCAACTGAATGCTGTTGGAGATAGAATATGCTGAATGGACAGGAGATAGAACGGATACAATGCTGATGTTCAATATTTGCTGCATGGAAGCTTGAAGTCGCTTGGACACGAATCTGGCCACACTATCTAGTGCAGTGTATGTCCTGTCTCATTGCACACACATGAGTAGAATAAATTCTTCTTGACGGATATTGATATTTTTGGTGCAAAAATTTGCATTCTGTACTGCCAACTTAAAAGCACATAAGGCACTGTAGCCAGAACTAAAAAACAAGGGAGACAAAATTGCTAAGTGAAGTTTAATGCATGCTTCACTGAAAACAAGTTTAATGCTAGCATTTTTTGTTCTAAGACAGCAGCTTGTATAGCCAATTTAGTATGAAGCACTATTGTCTGTTTAAATTCTCTTTGCTGAGGTCGGGGGACGTCTTGAGGAGAATGCCGCCGGCTAGCGGCGCCAGTTTGAATCCTTCTCAAGGGGATTGACATCTCACTACCGGACCTCAACACCGGGGGGCTGGCCAGGAAGTCGCCTAACCCTGCGTGCGTCGAGGTTTTGTTTTATAAGCAAATTTGTCAAAATGTAATCCCTTCATTTGGATCAGTAGTTGCTTGGTGTAAACTTTGGTAATTGTTTGGTTACGTTGCATCTTGTTGTTTGAACTTTTATTCTGTAATGAAACGCTGCTTGGCGTGGTCTCCAAAAAAATTCTCTTTGCTGACAGACTTGGCCACTTCCCTGCATTTTTCTTGCTAAAACAAGTTTGGCCAGTGTGTGCAGTTTTTCCTTTCTAGAGTAACAATGCATTTCCTTTCTTTTCCTCTTTGTACAGATTTGCTAAAACAAGTATGGCTAAGTGCTTTTCCTTTCTTTTACTCTTTGTACATTATGCAAATAAATGCTGTCTTCAGTATTGACCTGGATAAACTAAAAAGGACAGACAAAACAGCACATGTGAAATTTGATGCTGCATTCAGCATTCCTCTCTAGGTAACAATGCAAAACCGATGAGCATGCATGGATCACTATTAGTAACTGATAAATTTTCTGCTATTGTCCATTAATTTCTCATTTGTCCACAGATTTGTACAGTCAATGACTCAATTATTTCTATTCTTTGTGTCTCTTTGTAGGCTTATCTAGCACCGTGTATCCACAGGCCAGCACTCTGAACAAGATATTGACCCAGCTTGGAAGCATTGCACGATGCCAGATGTGAACAAGGAAAATTCTCTCAAGTGCAACTACTGTGACAATACTTTACCATGGTGGAATAACCAGAATCAAATACCACCTAGGTAAAGTTCCTAAATGTGGTGTTGCAACGTGTAATAAAAGTCCCACATGATGTGCAAGAAGAAATGCTTAAGCTGGTGTCAAAGAAGGTAGATAACAAGGAAAGGAAGAGCAGGGAGAAAAAAAGAACAAATAGGGCTGAAGTTGATTTGAGCCATTCTGAAGGAGAGAACACAGTGATGGAGATGGCAATTCAGTTGTTGTGTTGAAGAAGGTGACAAGCAAAGGTGCTTCTTCAGGTGGACCTATGGATAAGTATTGTAAACTGACACCAGAAGAAATAGCGGCTGCAAGGAAGGGCAAATCTGGTGTTGCTGAAAAGGTCCAATCCAAGCTATCAACTGAAAAAGGGAAGAGAAAAGGGACAGAGCATGTGAGTACATATGCCAATTTTTTATGAAGCAGGTATCCCACACAACACAGTGACATTGCCTAGCTTTGATCTTATGCTTGAGGCTATTGGAACTTTGGCAGAAACTTGAGAGGAGCCAACTCCATATGAAATGAGTGGAAAATTCTTACAGAAAGGAAGAGGAAAGTGCAAGAGACATTGAAGTCTCACCAAGAGTCTTGGGAGCTACATGGATGCACAATTATGACAGATGCTTGGACAGACAAGAGGTAGAGGTGTGATAATTTGGTAGTTCATAGTGCATATGGTGTTTGTTTTCTTGACTCAGTGGATTGCTCAGCTGAGAAGAAGGATGGCAGGTACATTTTGAACTGGTTGATATAGATGTGTTGAGGAAATAGGGGTGCAAAATGTAGTTCAAGTTGTAACTGACAATGCAAGACCCAATGAGACAGCAGCAAGTTTGTTGAAAGCAAAGCATCCCTCCATTTTTTGGAATGGCTGTGCTGCCCATACCATTGATTTAATGCTAGAAGATATAGGAAAGATCCCAAGAGTTGCAACAACATTCAGCAAAGCAAAGTGCTTGACTGTTTTTCTATATGCCCACACTAGAGTTTTTTGAACCTCATGAGTAAGTTTCTTTCTAGAGATTTGGTAAGGTGTGGTGTTACAAGGTTTGCAACAGCTTATCTCAACTTGAAGAGCTTGCTAGAAAACAAGAAAAGAATTGCAGAGGCTTTTAGGGATGATGAGCTCAATGAACTCGGTTACCTAAAAAGTGCCAAAGGGAAGAAAGCAAATAGTGTTGTCAAATCTGAAACTTTCTGGAAAGGAGTTGAGACTGCTGTAAATTTCTTTTGAGCCATTAGCTTTTGTGTTGAGGAGAATGGACAGTGATGTTCCAGCCATGGGGTTCTTGCATGGTTATCTAGTAGAAGCTAAGAATGAGATCTCTAAGAGGTTCAACAATGAGAAGAAAAAGTTTGAAGAAGTTTTTGCAATCATTGACAAAAGGTGGGATAGTAAACTCAAGACACCTTTACATAAGGCTGGGTACTACTTGAACCCTTTCTACTATTATCAAAACAAGTTGGAAATAGAGAAGGATGTGTCACTTAGAGATGCTGTAATCACTTGCATTACCAAGCTTGTTCCAGATGCTGAGACTCAAGACAAGATTATTGAAGAGCTTGAAGTATTTCAGAATGCTGAAGGATCCTTTGGTAAAGAAATTGCTAAAAGGCAGGGGAAAAATATCCATTTTGACCCAGGTATGAAAAATATCCATACTTGTGCTACTGTACTGTAGGGTAATATTAGAGATGCTGTAATATTAGTCTCAACTCTGAAATGGTAATATTAGTCTCATTCTTGTGCTACTGTACTGAATATTGGCATGTTAGCAATTCTCTCCTGGAGTCATTTTTCCTGTAAAGTTTAAACAAAATGTACTGTACAGCTGTACCAGCCACTACCATGTTGCTCATATGATTTGTGTTTGTCCCATTTCTTGGCTGAACCATGGAAGTAGTGCACCAAACCTGAGAAAGTTAGCTGCGAGAATTCTAAGTTTGACATGCAGTTCATCGGCTTATGAGAGATGCTGGAGTTCATTTGAACAAGTATGAATTTGACTTACTTATTTTTTCTCAGTTCAGCAGTTCTTTAATGTTGTCTTGTTAGACTTATTGAAATAAAAAATAATGAAACCTATGCAGGTCCACACAAAAGAGACGTAACTGGCTCCTTGATGACAGAATGAAAGATCTTGTGTTTATCAAGTTCAATTCAAGGCTATGGCAAAAGAAGGACAACAAGGATAAAGATCCAATTGAGAAACCTATCCATGACGTTGTTTTTAGATGATGAAGACAACGAATGGATCACTGGCATTGAGCCAACAGAAGGAAAATGAAAGAGCAAGATGAAGAAACTGGGGCATTATCACAAAGAGGAGTTGCAGGTGCAACTCAAGAAGGAGGAGAAGAGAGCTCTAAGAGAGCTAAACTGCAGAAACTAAGCAGGAAGAGAAAGAGATTGATCCCTGGCACTTGATGAAGAGGAGTCATCTCCATCATCTGATGGAGAAGATGACAATAATATTGATCTATCTCTACTGATTCTGAGACTGAACTGTACTAGATCATGCCCTAGGACTTGATGCCTTTTATGGTTGTTGCTTCTTTTCCTTTGCATTTTGAACTTTAAGCTGGTTGAATTGTGTACTTGACTCATGCCATCAATTGATTGAGAAATATAGATTATCTTGCTACCCCCCTCTGTCCCACGGCGATTGTCGTTCTAGCGTTTGATCGGTGTCCCACGGAGATGGTCGTTCTAGTCTCTGCCAACCCCACCTACTAGACTCTCCCTACCTGTGTCTGCAAACTCTCTCTCTCCTTTACTCCACCACACACCAGATCTCACCACACACTGCTTCTTCGACGCCCACAAAAAATAGGAAAAACAGAGACAGAGGAGAGAGGCTACGTGCAGATATGTGTCCCCTAGCTCCTTGGTCTCTGTGTCTGTTCCCAGAGCGACGATCTCTGGGACGGAGGGAGTGGATAAGATTCAATCTCTGTAACAACAATTGTGCACTCAAGATGAGTTTTATTGATCTTTGCCAAAGGAGACATGGACCTCGTCACCACTGACATTTCCCAAGCCTCATACAGCTACCAGCACAACACGAGACATGTATACACACACTTAAATTGCATAACTCAAGCCGGGGAGAAATTGAAGGCGGAATAGCAACAAGCACACATCCCCAGCATAGCAGCCAAAACCAGCCAACACGACACGAATGCAAATTGAAGTGCAAATAGTTGACAACTGAACATTGCTTGTTCATTTCATTAGCAACTAAACCTTACATTTTTTCACAAAACATAACAGAGTCTAAGCCAACCATGCTACGAGAGATTGCTGGCTTTCAGCATAACACACGCATAGCGTTAATAGGTTCGCAAAAATACATAACTTTAACAGGTTCGCAAAATACACTACATACCATACCGATAGCAGGTTCGCGAACAGAATATATACATACCATTCCAGAACAAAAGATTTCTCCTAGAGCGCTGCAGTCAGTTCCTGATCCTTACTTGATTCCTGTTAAAGAGAAGCAAAGAACACGGTTAGTCAACACGTCACAAACAGAATAAGATCGGCATGGGCAGGGAGAGGAGGAAAGCCACGCCATGCAGAGTCGGGGTTCGCTTACCAAAAGTGTGGCATGGACACTTTGCACTATGCACGGCGGCCGGCTCCAGCATACGCCGCCGCGGCCTTCTCCCTCTCCACGTCGAGCTCCTTCATCCTCAGATGCTTGTAAATCCCTGCCAGCTTGGTCACCATCCCTGCCACCTTGGTCACCTCCTCCGCCAGCTTGGTTATCACTACTGCGTCCCCGGATCCCGCCGCCGTGTTGGCAGACGACGCAGCTGGCTTGGCCCTTCTAGCTCTCTTCGGGATCGGCGGCGGCACAAAAGTAGCACGGCGGCGCGGGCCTCTGCAGCAGCCCACGGCCGTCGACGAAAGCACCCCCGCTAGCGTCCTCAGCGTCACGCTTCTTCTCGTAGACGCGTCACTGAGCTTGACGCTCCCCTGCACTCGCTCCCCCTGCACTGGTCGTGCGTTCTCTCAGAGCTGATGCCTTCGGAGGTGCGGCCGGAGTTGAGGTCGACCGCCGTAGGACGGCAGTCCTCGTGGATGAAGGCACTGCCGCGCGTATCCACGATAACCACGGCACCATCAGGCACCTCCACAGCTGAACCGCGGGTGGTGTACCCTGCCGGGACAAAGCCCTCCGCCGCTGCTGCCACACTGCCGCGCTCGTCACCGGACGGAACAAAATCATCCACCGCCGTCGTACCTTTATTGGCGTTGCCTGCCGCAGAACCGCCCCTCATCCGCCGCCGCTCCATCACATCCCGCCGAGCCCGCCGCCCTCCACCGCTTTCCAGCGTTGCGGTCCACGACTTCATCAGCCAACACAGCGTGTAGAACGCCGTAGAATGGCCCCAGGCGTGGCGCCAGCCCCTTCACGTATTGCCTCTTGAGGTGTTTCATGCGTGTCTTGCATTGAACAGGTGTGCGACAGAGTCGAGGCCGGCGGTGTTGACGCGGTACGAGGTCACCGCGGACGCCACCGCGCGCCAGTCCTCGAGGACGGTCACGCGCGCGGCCGTCCATGGTACCGCTGCGGCGGCGACGGTAGAGCGGTGCCCATGCGTCGATGAGCACCCTCTAGTCTCTTCAGGGCTCCAACGCTTGAAAGACCGCTTCCATGCTCCCTGCCGGCATCTGGCTCATCCCACTCACAGTGAGAACGAGAGAGCTGAGGGATTGAGGGATTGCACTGTGTATGAGACGGAGCTAGACTAGGTGAGAAATGAGGAGGAGAGCTGAGGGATGGACTATATATATGGAGGCAAGTTGGCGGAGTGTTTGGATTTGTGAGACGAAGAGGGTACATTTAAATTACATATGATTCAAAAAGGACACCAAATCGTGGAGAGCAGCAGATATGATTCAAAAAGGACGACCAAATCGTGGAGCAGCGTCTCACTCCCACGAGCACTGCGGCGCAGCAGACATGCACGAGGGGTGGTTCCGCGGTGCTTGGGGCCAGCAGAGGCGGAGGCGGCGCTGTCCTGTCTTCTAGCTGGGCAAGGACGAGGCGCACTAACGGCGGACCAGCTCCCCGATGCTCTGTGCGATCGAGCGTTCCAGCGGTGTGGAAGGGGCCATCGAACTCGACGATGAGAGGAAGAACCACCTGTCAGGTATTCAACTTTACCATGCAATCTTGGGTGTACAATAGTGTTCGATGAAATGCATGAGTCAGGCACCTGTCTGCAGTGCATAGTAATTGTATCACTTAGCTTCTGAATATTTGAGACTATTGCATAACCTTTTTTCGAATGTGCTAACTGAATGTGCTAATAATTAACTGAATGGCTGGCACTGTTGTTTTCTAACTAATATTTTAACACTATTGTTTAACTAAAATAGGTTAACACAAGGAGTCTCTGTTGTATCTGCTGGATGGACTAATATTAAAAGGCCAGCCACTGTTGAATGTCTTGCCTCAAATAGCAGAGGTTCATGCTTCTTATATGCAGAAGATTACTCTGGAATTGAAAAAACTGGTGAAGCAATTGCTGATTTTTTACTAAAAGCCATTGATGAAATTGGACCAAAAATGTTATTCAAGTGGTGACCGACAATGCATCAAACTGTAAAAGCTGCAGGCAGGGAAATTCAAAAAGTAAGATCAAATTCAATTGTCATTCAAGTTTTCAATTGCTTCTTTCTTACTTTTTCCCATATAACAAAGAGATTGCCACTGTTTTCTTCTCCTTACGCCTGGCTGGAGTTGTTGAAATTGAGCTGCTTTTTGCTGATTGGGATCTGGACGCACAGAGATTGAGTGGAGATCCAATTTGTGATAGGAGGAACTTCAATTCGTGGTATTCAGGAAGAACTTGAAAGGTACATTTTTTTAATCCAACTGGGATGAGCTGTAGTTGCTTGCTGCAGTCAATGGCAGTATATCTGATACATGTACGCCTCTATAAGTTATATTTATTTAGTTATTAGATCTGGTGATTAGTTCTCCGTGTGTAATTTTGAGCAAACAAAATATACCAACAGATTACTGAATGACAACATGCAGACATGTATCAGTGATTCTACTGACAGGTGCCTTTGAAATAAATGGAGATGCATACAGGAATAGGATTGGAACATTGGGAACAATATTAATGAAATGTTTTCTAGAGCACTGAATATTAGCATTTAGAAGGCGCACAATTCTTTATTGAATTTCTTCTTTATTATTGAATGTCCTATTTATTTAAACAAATTCTTCCACCAAACACGAATTCACTTTTATTTATTGAATGTCCTATTTATTGAATATCTTCTTTATGATATTGATATCCATATCATAAAAAAAGTACCATAAATAGGACATTTTTTGAATGCCTTCTTATTATCAGTTGTTATCACAGACTTATTGCTCCCTTCCCCACCGAGAAGAACAAGATCAGTAAGAACGCCAGAGTGGGTGAAATATTCTTTCAGCAACTTCTCAATCAAACTAAAATATTAGCTGGAAAAAATTCCCTGTTCCATTGCATACAAGTTTCTTTTTCTGAATCTTGCCTTTCATGACTGAATTGTCCTGTCCTTTTTTTCTGTGATGTGTTGAACATCTCTCAGCTAGCATCCATTAACTACAACATGCTGACTGATGGGTAGTACAACCTGGATCCCCTTTGCAGTCCTCAAAATAAAACCTTGATATCAGGGCAGTAAAGGTAGGTAATAATGTTTTTATTTAAATGTTCTTGCAGGTACATTAGAAGGAATCAATTAGATGCTAGGATTTCCCTCTTTGAATAAAACTCTCTGAAATGGCCTGTCCTTTGTGCAGAAAAATGTATGGTTAGTACGGCTGGGCAGTTGGAGCACATAAGTCCATTTAATTCCTAATGGGTCACATTTGTTGGGGGCGAAACTGGGAAGTTTTCATAGGAGTTGAATATTACAGAAATACATTTGTCTGGTGGCTTTTTCAAAAATAAAATGGGTCCCTCAGCGAAAGGGATAGCATGAGTGGTTGAGATATTGGAACATTGTTCATTTATCGTCTTTGCTTTTGGTTCAAAAACTTTGTTTTGAGTTCAGGCTAGGCAATATTGTTTCCGAGCGCCCAATTTCATTTCTTGGTTTAGCCGCTGATCGGTGCGGCCGTCCAGATCTTGATCCCCAGTACTTCGCTGCTTGGTGCCTCAGTGTGAGGGTTGTTCTGCTCGTTTTTTTTTTTTTTTTTTTTTTTTTTTTGCCTTTGGATTATCGCCCCTGACAAATAGATGGGGTCCTGCAGTTATGGTTGTTGGTAGAAGTTTTTAAGAATTTATTTATGCCCTTTTGAACTCTCCAATTTGGGTTTCTTTGCCTTATTTTGCATTTGTATATCAATGTTTCATTATATTCTGATTTGTTAGGTTCTTCTTGGAGATGTCGGCGCTGGAAAATATAGCGTTGGTTCTTCAGTTTCTTAAGAGAGAGTTAGTTGAATTCCAGGCGAACCTTTAGAAATGCTTCTCGTGCTAGGAGACAGACATCATTAGCTTTTGGCATCGTCGACCAACCTAAGCATCCTCGGGATTGGCATGGCCGAACCGGCGTGGCCATCGGCGTCCGCGCAGCCGCGGCGCCGCTTCGAGTGCGCGACATGGGGAGTTGAAGGGGCGGTGAAGGCGGTGACCGGCCGATGGTGGCGCGGGGCACCGCTTCGACAGGCGGAGTTGATCGGTGGCGGGCACGGCAGTGGGGGCAAGCATAACTACATCCAAGCGTCGGCCCAAGATGGCCTAGGTGGCTTCTTTCATCACGAGTGGCACTTTTACGCTGCCTGCTCAAAACATCTGGTTTTGAAAAGCAACCTCATCCAACACGAGCCGGGCGCCCTAACTCTAGAAAGCCTGGTGACAGTGGCACTTCTTGTAAGCTGCCATGGCAAAAAAGCGTAAAGCAACGGACAACCACAAATCGGTTACGTCAGGCCGCCTCGACTCCTGTCCAATCCTTTGAAGACTGCCAGACATCTTCCGTCGAAGTTAACTGGGGATTCGCCTCACAAGGCGCGCCGCGAACAAACAACGGCGTTAGAGAGCATGGAGTCCGTCGGCAAATCACAATCCTTTTCAGTCACCACCAACATCGGTACACATCAGTTGTGGATTCCCCAAGCCTTCAGCTCCTTCATGGGTTTTTCTAACAGTAGCCAGTACTGAGGAGCTGCGGCAAGGCGGATCATGAGGGCGTGTTGTTGACCACGGTCTTACTCGCTGCTCTTAGGATCGTCCAATCGAGACCGGCACCTCAAGGATTGAGCGCCCCTGCAGCCGACCGCTGTGGGAACCGTTTTGCAGCAAGGCGGCTCACCTGTTGAGGCTTCCTTCTTCATCGCCGTTGTCGCCACGTGTCGCCTCTACCTCGTTGTCACTCCAACCTCCCTCAAGGATCGATGGCCCTAGCTAAGAGGCCCGGCCGGGAAGGGCTCACGGCCATCACTCGATCCGACCTCTTCGGTCCTCCACCTCAGAACCTCCATCGACATCTTCCTCCTTGTCTCTCCCAACCTCCTCGGCAAGAGCTGCCTAGCTCCATCGCTGGAAGGGGCCCTGCCCTCCTCTCTGAGACGGCGGCAAAGCCTTGGGATGGAAACTCTGGCTGTCCGGCCCTCCATCTCCTTGTCCCGAAGAATCTCGCGGCATCCGGCGAGTGGCGATGGGCTTCGTCGCACCAAGTTGAACGCCGGTCCCGGTCTCGGCGCCGCGGATCATCGGGAGGGCTGAAGCGATGGGTTCCGGTGACGGCACCAGGCCTATTTTTGGCGCGTCGGTCGCGAACTGGACGTCGTTCCCACTCCGAAGGGCGTGGTGGGGAGGTCTCTCTGGAGAGGGGAGAGAGGAGGAGGCGTGGATGTGGGGGTGGTGAAGTGGCCGGGGGCGGGTGGCCTCCATCGCCCGGCCGGCGGACGGCGGCGCTAGCACGGACTCCACCACAAAGCTGGTCGGGCTGTGGCTAGTCTCGATGTTGTTCACCTATGGTGCACTTCTCGGTGGCGCTTTCGTAGACCTCACTTTGGACTGTGGCGTGGGCGATATTGGATATGCTGCTCATAGGCCCGGTTGGTTGAGATGTCTTCTTTATTGAATCTATTATATTTACGGGCTGCAAATTCTTCCACCACACAAAATTCTTTTTATTTACGTGAATGAGATGTTTGAATATCTTTGGTTTATGGGAGGCGAGTGCGGACCTCCGCCGAGAGGAGAAGGCGACAAGCGGGGTCGTGCTGGGCCTTTGTGATTGTTATCAGAGAAAGCACCGGCCCGAGATCCTCTTGAATGTTCTCGAGCCGTGGCGCGGGTGAAATATTCTTTTAAGCATCTGCGCCTAAACTAAAATATTGGCTGGAATCCTCCATTTCTTGCAGGCTTCAGTTTTCCTCCACCAATGTTTTCTTCTTTGCTTCTTGCCCTGTGCTTTTTTTTCTGTGGTATTAGCCACATCTCTCAACCCCAGACCACTGTTACAATGTGCGACTGAGTGAGTCTTCCCGGGATCATATGGGGCTCAAGGGCGGGACCAGAGCATCAGGGCGATGGTAGGCTTTCGGTAAAAAGTAAATGTTCTTCCAGGCGTAGCCGGGGATGCAGGATTTCCCTCTTTAAGATAAAACTCTCTAGAGCAACTGGATTTCGGCCAAAAGGTCGTCGTCCGTCGTCGTCGTCGATCGGTCAATCCCCAATCTTCACTATTTGTTTTTCTCGGGTGTCAGGAAGTTTTCTGGGGTGAATAAGAGTGGGGACGGCGTCTGAGTGGGCAAAAATAAAATGGAACTGCAATCGAAAGGGATAGCATGAGTGGTTGAATATGTTGCGTCGTCGTCGTCCTCTTTGCTGGCGGCTTCCAGTGGTTTGTTTTTGAGTTCAAGGCTAGGCATGGTGAGGCCCAATTTCATTTCTTGAGGGGAGTGGCCGCTGATCGCGGGGATCGTCAGATCTTGATTGGAGGGCCCGCTGCGGGTGAGAGAGGGGGTGGGTTGCTCGGCGGCGCGGGTTTGGCGCGGTCTTCTGACAAATAGATGGGGTGTGTGAGCGAGAGGGACCGAGAGATTGGTGGGCGTATGCCGCCGGAGGGTCTCAATTTGGGGTCTTTGGTGTTTTGCGCGATCAATGTTGCGATTATATTCTGGGCCGGCTTCCGGGTTCTTCTTGGATCGGGCGCTCAGGCATATGGAGTTGGATGTTTCTTGGAGGGAGGTGGGATGGCTGGTGGCTGATGGGTTCGGTGGTGGTGGTGGCAGACATCATTAGCTTTTGGCCCTCGACCAACCTGCGTATCCTCGGGATTCATATCGGTCTCAAGGAAGCACGAAGCCATGGTGTTGCGAGGGCATTATACTAGTAATAATTGTAAAGATATGATTCTAAAAGCAAAGGACAAAGGAAATCGTGCTGAAGTGCGAGCAGCAATGCTGATCACATGTTGGAGTACAGATGGCTAAGTTTTTTTTTAAGAAGGGTTGGATTTCATTATCACAGAACTGTACATCCATCCACAGACCCAAGACTCGGCAGTCCGTTTGGCAGCGAGGAACCTACAAGCTCGGCACTGGCAGTCCCGTTTGGCCGTAATCACGGCGGGCAGCTTGTTGCTCTTCGCTCTAGTTTGACACCTGCCACACTGCTTTCTCTTTGATGAATTATATAATAGACTGTTCTTCTTCCCGTATTTGATGTTGCACAGGCACATTTGTAGATAAGCTATGCGTATCTTTTACTTTGTTAAAAGATTTCATAGTCATAGCCTTATGGTTTTATAAATGACAATATTTTGGTGGTGAGTGTTACGATCCAAAAGTGTGTTACAGTAATGCTGCGCTACTTTTTGTGTCATGTGGCAAATATTTTTCCCTCGATATTTATATCAGATACAATCCTTGCAGCACATACGCCTAGGATCCCCGCGCACCCCAACACACCGTGCGCGCTTGCAGTGCCAGGATAGCGCCGACTCAGGATGAATCGTGTTCTAGCATGCCACCGAACACGTCACTCCCCATATCTAGCTATTACAAGACTCTCCTAATCTTAACCGAACAAAGATTACAAATGACGTATCAATTTAGCTAACAGAGCCGGGGTTCGCTTACCAAAAGTGTGGCATGGACACTGTATGCACGGCGGCTGGCTCCAGCATGCGCAGCCGCGGCCGTCTCCCCTCTCCACGTCGAGCTCCTTCGTCCTCAGGTCTTTGTACATAGCGCCCAGGTCCTTGTATATACCTCCCAGCATCGTCACCTGCTTCGTAAGCCTCCTCTGCCAGCTTTCGCCGCACCTCCTCCGCCAGCTTAATGATCGCTTCGCGTCGGCTGAACCCGGGCCAGTGATTCAGCCAGCAGGTTTGGCGGAATGGGATCCACTTAGGGATGGAGCGGATCGGATCCGAGGCGGATAATGGCTCTCCCATATCCTAATCCTCTTTTTCTAATCGGATTCGGTCGGATGCGGATATCGTCACGGATTGGGATGCAGTAATCGGATTTTTAGGATGTCGGAAATGGTGCCGATGGTTCGGACCGATTGTCGCGAGCCGACGGACTTTTTAGAAATCGGATTATATATGCTTATACATGTTATATAATGAGAAACAATAACCAAAAATCATACGGCGGCAATGCAATTCAAAATAATCACCATCAATATAAAATTAATACAAAGCGGCAATGCAAAAGTCGACGTAGGTGTGTCTCGGGATACATGGATCAAGAATAATACAAAAGGCGAGGAAGGAACTTACTGCGTCGGTCGTGAAGTCTGATATGGGTCGTCTCCGTTGCCTAATAACACCTAAATTAAAGCAAATATGCAATCACTATAATACCATTCTATATATATAGCAGATAGTTAAATTATTGTTGTGTTTGGGACTTAAAATATTCGGATATCCTATTATACGCACGGATAATCGCGTTTAATTATCGGATAATCCATATCCGCCCGGATTTTCTTATACCATATCCCACGCCACATCCAGCGATATGAGCTCGGATTCGGGATTATCCGCATCCGCGGATATTAAAAACAACTTATCCATATCCGCTAAAATTCCGGATTCGGAACGGATCGGTCGCGGAGATCCCATCACCACTTTTCATCCCTAGATCCACTGGCTCATTGACGCGCGCCTCCTCATCGTCCACGGCCATGCTGTTGGCAGACGAAGCGGCGGCGTTTCTCAGCATCTTCGGGATCGGTGGCGGCACACGCGAGTAGCACGGCGGCGCGCGGTCTCTGCAGCAGCCCCATGCCCCGTCGACGAAAGCACTCCCGCTAGCGTCCGTCTCCACGCCGCTGCATTCTTCGCCCACAGCGTCATGCTTCTTCTCGTAGATGACGCTGAGGAGCTTGACGCGCCCGCTGCACTGGTTGTGCGTGATGTCGTCGGAGGTGCGGCGGCACGAGTTCCAGGGCGACCAGGGCGCCCGCCGCAGCGCGGCAGTCCTCGTGGACCAGGCGCCACCACGCGCATCCACCGATGCGGTGCCACCTGCGTCCCCAGCCACAGAAGCGCCCTCCGCACCATCAGGGCTGAACCGCGGCTGGCGTTTCCTGCCGGAACAAAGCCCGCGCGCCGCCGGTGCTGTCGCGCACTAGTAGGCGCGTCGACCATCGCAATGTCGCGCACGTCGTCGGACGGAACAACATCAACCACCACCGTACCGTTGTTGGTGTTGCCAGCCGTGGATCCGCCCTCATCCGCCACCGCTACATCACACTCCCGCCGGGGCCCTGCCGCCTCCACCGCTCCAGCGCTGCGGTCTCCGACTTCATCGGCCAAGACAGCGTGAAAGAATGCTGTAGAATGGCAGGTCGCTTGTACGAGGCGTGGCGCCAGCCCCTTCAGCTGTATTGACTCTTGAGGTGTTCCATCCGCTTCTTGCACTGAAGAGGTGTGCGACAGTTCACCGCGGACGCCACGGCGCGCCAGTCCACGCGGACGAGGGCACGGGAGCTGCGAGCGCGGCCGCGTACGTGCAGCGGCACCATGCGTCCTTGGTACCGATGCGGCGGCGGCGGGACGGTACACTGGCGCCCCGCGGCATCGACGGTATTCATGAGAAGCACACAAGTTTCTTCAGAGGTCCATTTCGACCACTTCGGTGCCGGCATGTGGCTCATTTTAATCACAATGAGAAGTTGAGAACAGAGAGGAAGAGAGCTAGGTGAGAACGGGGAGAGCTGAGGGGGATTGGACTGGGGCGAGTCGGCAGACGGAGAGGTAGACGCAAGCAAGTGCTAGAGCTTTTATTTGGGGTAGATAGCTGGAGTATCTCTTCATTCAAAGGTGATCATAGAAGGACAACCAAATCGTGCCATTATGAGCAGCGTCTCGCCACGAGCGCCTGCGGGCTCTGCGGCACACACGCACTGGTACCTGGACGCACGCGCACACTCTTAAGGGCGACGACGGGCTGGTCCAGGATGGCACGAGGGGCGGTTCCGCGGTGCTCGGAGCAGAAGCGGCGCTGTCCTGTCTGCTCGCTGGGCAAAGGGCTAGCGGAGGAGGAGCAGCGGCTGCGGCCATGGCACGGGTGGCTGATGAGACATGGTGAATAGCTGGTTCTTGGCATGGATGCTTAGCCTACCAGGTGTTTGAGGAAATGCCTGCATTCTACCTACCGGGTATGAAAAATTATGATGAACATCTCTCAGCTAGCATCCATAACTACAACATGATGACTGATGAGGTAAGTGAACCTGCATGTATCTTCCTTCAAAATAAAAATATGTGTGTCCTGGATGGGGTGGCTGGTACCTAGATTAAATCATGGTTCATATGTTTATCTTTTTGGATAGGTGGCTGGTACCTAGATTAAAACTTTTCATGGCACAACCTGTTAGTAGGGGGTCCCAAGATCAGCTATTCTAAGGATCTGAACATCTCTCATAAGATTACTCTGTTTTGTCTACCTCAATAACACATGTAATTAATTTTCCAGAATTTGAACATAACAACTGGGCATTCAATTCACTACCTAGCAGAACCATTGCATTGTCAGGAAATAAAATTTTTGTTGAGCTGTAAGAATTAAATGTTCTTTTCCTACTAAATAATACTACCTCACTCCATCATGTAAAACCATTTGTTGCTATATTTGTTTCTCAAAGAAGTGCAACATGGCGCTTTGAGGATTAGTAAAATATATTGGCAAGATGGACATTTGGTTTGATCTGTTTTGAACAAGAAGCAAATCAGATGTCTATTCACTGGGATGTAGTATGAACTTCCATTGACACTTAATAATCCTATATGCTCAACAATCCAACTCTTATTATGACATAACAATGTGTCCCCAATCTGTTACTCCAACTACCACTCCAACAATCCAAGTCTTGCTGGAGTTGTTCACAGTTCATTTGGGGAGATTGTTTTGATAGTTCCTGAATTTGTATTTCCTGTGTCTGCGTGGTTACTGCATCAAATGTTAGGTTTGTATACTATGGTGCAAAGGGCAACAGAGTACTTCAAAAAGAAAACAACCAAAAGGAAAGAAAGCAGATCTGAGACTTATC
Source organism: Hyparrhenia diplandra (assembly GCA_015847255.1). Lineage (NCBI taxonomy): Eukaryota > Viridiplantae > Streptophyta > Magnoliopsida > Poales > Poaceae > Hyparrhenia > Hyparrhenia diplandra. The sequence goes on from JADLZK010002526.1 coordinate 19,357, forward strand.
CGTAATTCAGAGAAATGGTTTGGATGTAACGCCAAGAAAACCATCTAGGTACTCTTGACATTTTGCTGGCTGTGGAGGTTTTTATCAAGAGGGGCTCTTGGCGAGGTGGTATGTATTGTTAAAACTGATGTTGTTTACCATGAATATAATGACCACGAAAATATTTACATTATTGTTCAATGTTGTAGGTGTATCATTTGCAAGGTGGGCAACGGAATGTGAAGACCTGCTGGTGAAAAGTATTTAGCAAGAATAATCCAGAGGCTCAATGTGATTCTAAAAGCAGGTGTCACACTATCAGTAATTTGTTCATTTTGTCTACTCCATTCTTGGCCTTATCACAGAGCCCTTCTATCAAGAAGCAAGAATAAGTAAAAGCCTACCAAAGTGAATGTGAATGAGCAGGGTTCTACTAATACATGTACTACCTGAAAGTATTTTTGAATGTGTTGAGTAGAACCCAGCTTACATTGCAGAAACATGTAAATATGCTTGCCACTTTAAGCTGTGCACAGCCTGTTGAATAAATAAATCATTTGATCTTCTTTGTCTCCCATTTTCTGAAACATCAAGATCAGATTGCGCTCAAATGTGTGATTTTTATGAGACTGAAAAATACTCCTTCTATAGTACATATACCTCTGCTCTATTTTCAGACTATTCTTGTAGATTTTTTTTTTTTTTTTTTCATTAATCGTTCATTGTATCTGCTTATTGTTATGTCTTTGTTGGGCAGAGGCACAAAGTCCCTGATTCTCTGCAAAGCTCTAAGGCTTTGATATTATCTACATAAAGCTGTACTGGAATTACAAAAAGGTGTGGCCTTCTCTCCATTGATTTCCATGTACATATTAGTTCTCGTTTTTTTACTTAATTATAGCTCAAGGTGTCTGCATAGAATTGTAGACTAATTTAAAATGTCTAACAAAGTACAAAATATGCATCCTCTATCATAGCTGCACATCTCTCTGATATTTTATTTGCTCAACAGAGCTATGCAACCAACCTGCAACTTATTTTGTATAATACTGCTATGCATATCAGGACCTTGATCTCTTGTATTAAAAACATCTTCATATTTATGTTCATCTTTATACCTCAATTTTTACCTCAACAGAGCTATATTAAAAACCTTATTTCATATAGATTAGTTCTATTTGCATTGGACCTATATTTGCCGTGCCAGGCGCATCCGTCCTAATTAGATCATCAAAGCAAAACATTGTTGACAGGAAAAGTTCTGGTGACGTGGCTGGTGGATGTGATGCACATTTATGTTTCTTTGCTGAAACAAATGGCAGCAGAGCACCATTTAGCAACGTCTGCCAAGATTATGAGCTAAAATCTAGGCAGCTATTTTGTGAGTGACTTTTAGTTAGCTGATGCCTCAATGCTATTTAGTTCTCTTTGTTTGAAAACAAATGGCACCAGAGCAATCTTTGGAGGTAAAATGAACAGAGATGCCCAGTCAGTTCTTTAGATTAAAAAAACATTTTGGGTTTTATTTTTATTCATCTATTGGGCTCTTAATCTCTGGTGAAGCTATCAGACATTGACTGAGGGTCTTTTTAGGAGGGAAGATAAGATAATCCACTAAAACAACATTAAAGAGTGTTGAGTTTACTTAGATAACGCCAGAGTAACTATAGCTGCCACCATTTGTTTTCTCCAATCATTTCATCCTGGTAGGAAAGGTCCTACAGAAACTTTGATCTCAGCTTGCAACTTAGTGCACATGTAAAGACCTGACATGCGCGGCCAGGGCTTTAGCCCGTGATTATGTCAGAATGTTGATTGTTACATACATCTGGTGTTCATTCGAGAACACTACGACGTAATACTGCAAATACGACATGTACTGCAAAATAAATGATTTAGAATCAAAATGTTGATTTATGCATGTGTCTGGTATTCACTGAAGCACATCAATTACATGTACTGCAAAATAAATGATTTAGTATCAAAAATATTGATTGGTACATATGTCTGAAGGTATTCACTGAAGCATTAGGGAACACTCAAGACATGTACTGCAAAAATAAATGATTTAAAATCAAAATGTTGATTGATGCATATGTCACTGGTGTTCACTGGAAGCATTCTAGAACACTAACGACATGTACTGTAAAATAAATGATTTAAAATCAAAATATTGACTAGTGTTCACTGAAGCATTCAGAACACTTACGAGTATTGATGTATTATATAATGGATTGTTCTTCTTCCGTATTTGATGTTGCACAGTATGGGTTTTGGCACAAATTGCTATTGCATTTCATATTTCTCAACCTAATCTCGTTCTTCATATTATCTGATATGTTTTCCCTCGATCCTTATTTAGAATGGCGAGAAGTTTAGTATATAAAGCAGAAGCTCTTGCAGTGTACATATATGATGCAATGACTATGTGGTCAGCTTTGACATATATGCCATTCTCTAAGTTTGTGACTAATAGTTTTATTCTCTAAGTTTCTGTCAATCTTTGCAGGCTACTTGCTTTGCACATACACATGCATGGTTGCAGACATATGGTATGGTCTCTTTGGCCCAGTGCCATGTTTATTGCACTCTCTGTCAAGGCGCTTTTTGTCCCTTAATGCATTATTTTTACTTGTAGAGGTCTGTTAACTGCTTAGATATTCCAATAGCTATTATTCTTTATTTTACTTAAAAAGAACTATATTGCAGGTACCTAAAAAGTTTGTGTTATCACTTTTTTTTGCAGATATATACACATAAATTGCCGAATTACCATTTAGCTGTGTACTTCCTTTTTACCCGAAGATCTGCTTTCTGAATGTGTTGTCTATTTTCTTTTTTTCTGTAGAGAAAAACTATGAAAGCTGTTTTTGCAAGGCTGTTGAAATTAGGATTCGGTGGTGTGCAGCCATAATGGAAAACTTGAATCCTGGCCTCCTGGCTCTGGCTCACCAATGCTGATCCACATGATCATAAGAAGGTGCCAGTCTCTTCAGTTCTTTTTGCATATTATTACTTTAAGTTTTAGATTTTGGCCCTTCGAAGGATCATGTATCCTGTAATATAATTATTGATTTTCAAACTGTAACTGTAAAAGTTGGCTTAGGCAAGGTTTGCGCCAAGATCATGTATCAGTGCTTTTTCTGGTTTTCCCATATAGTACTTGAAATGCCCCCCATCTTACTGTAATTCTACTGCAGACCAACATGTTAGAAGGCGGTGGTATAATTTCAGGGGAGAAGAGGCCCATTGAGGTGCACATTCCTGACTCTGCCCTTGGATGTTCCAGCCAAGTGCAGAAATGCTAGAACAAAGGCACTGCTGTGAGTCTGTTTGCCATATTTTTCTTTGATTTCTATTTTTGTTGGATGAGATGTAAAGATTAAGTTTTAGGATGTAACTGCTTGATAGGTCTAGCTAGCTGATCTTTATTCTACTGATTACTGGTTGATAATTCACTTTTATAAGTTTCTATTGCTAGCATTCAGTCATGATTTCTTGTTGTCGGCCAAAAGATGAATTCAAGTAAATATGAGTTTCTGATTTACAATTTAGCCCATAGGGCAGTATGATGGCTGCAAATTTGGGTTGTTTTTGTGCAGGCAGGACTTACAGAATTCACAAAATTCAAAAATTTACCAAGGACTTATAGAACGTAGAGGTGATAGCAATGGTTTTATTCAACAACTGATTTTGGACTGATCGAACTTTGGTACTTGATGCGGGTAGTCTAGATTTGAACTGAATGGTAGGTTGTACGGATAAAATGGGACATATTTTTTTTGACCAATCTCATAGTAATTTCAAATATCAGGATGTTTTGTCAGATACACGTGACAACTGATGCCTCGAGGGATCACGGATATCTCACAATAGGAAAATATCCAGATATCAAATTATTTGGAGTTCTAAGTCAAGATAATAATGTGAGGGAGAGGCAGGGGAAGCAATAAAAAGAGATTTGAAAGGATGGGATATACCTAGAGATGTGTAATGCGAACGTGGCGAGGGTGCTTGTTGGGTTTCAACTCTAGCCTACCCCAACTTGCCCTTGGGACTGACAGAACTTGGTTGTTGTTGCTGCTGCTTTTGTAACCAAGAGGCCGAAGTGGATGCAAGCAATTTCAGCCCAAGATGGTTGAATGGTAGACATTTAGACCTCTGAACCTTTTCAAATTATTTATTAGTTTGAATTTTTTAACTAAATGAAAATTTTAGTTTTCAGAATAATAAAAAAAACCTTAGAAATAATCTGAAAAACTTAAATACTAACGTCACTGGATATTAAAAAAAATCGATGTTTTTTCATCTCCACTGTAAAATCATAAAAATCAAGTTCTAAAAAACAAAATCAATCATAGAAAATATCAAAAATAATTGGCTAATTGCTATGTCTGTTTATGAGGTACTACTGAATCTACAGCTCGAAGATTCTTAGTAGGTGTAGACACCACGCAAAGGCTATTCTCTTTGTCTTCTGACATTTGCATTTGCCTCATTATCCGTTTATAAACAATGGCGATAGTCCGCCATGAGAGTTGAAGAGAAAAGTTGGACCCTAAACTCCTTATAGTCAGTTCAGAAGGAACCTACAGGAGCACAACAACTCTCTGCAAAATAATATCTGCACACAAGGCGCTTCAGCTGTTCAATCAGGACATCATTCATTGCCGACAAGAGACAACTCTGTTCAATGCGAGGAGACACTGAAGATATCGAAAGCAATTGTGCTAGTTCTGTCAGGCTAACAGGAAGGTCTTGGGTCGGTGTTGGACTCCGGGACATGAAGCTTTGACATGGGATCATATGATAGGCAAAGCCCCAGTAGCATGTAAAGGTGAAGATGGTTACACCTGTTGCTGGACAGGTGAGTGCTGCGCCCCCTCATTGATGATATTGAAGAACTGCGAAGTTCTGGCTCAGTCTCAAGCGGATAAGATGGAAAGTCATATACGCTAAGAGGTGTCGCCGTTTACTTTACACACCTTATGAATGGAGAAGATTCTTCATTGTGTGTGAGCACTACGCTGATGGACTTTGCAAATGAGTAGAAGAATGAACTGGCAACTCAAAGGTGGAATGAAATTTAAACGGAGTTTTTTTTTTTTTTTTTTTTTTTGAAGAGTATGTAAAACTCGGCTTTCAGAAAGCCATAAGATATTTGTCATGGCTCGTTTACTGTTGAAATGAGAAGATTCTTGGCAAATAGTGTTTGTATGAAAACCTGAAAGAAAAATGTTGTATGTACTGTTCCTTTAATGTATCTTGGCTTTGCAATATACCTCCTCTGTAAATCAGTCCTTGTGTGTGGTTAATGTTGATGCATTCTTTAATGATCTTCCAGTACTGTTTCGGCTACAACTCTGATCACCATGGTCACATCCAGGTTCCTTCTTGGGGCAGTATGAGAATTTCTCTTCCAAACTTTTGATTTGCTCATCCGTCTGATCACGCATGGTTCTGAAGGTAAAGTGGATCCAGGGGGTAAAATGTTCCTGTGAAATCATTGTTAATTTCAGCTTTTAGCACAACCAGCGTGTGAGTTTTGGAAACTCTTTGAGATGCTCTCTCCAAGCACCACGAATTGCACTGAAAAGAGAGAAATTTCGAAAAGATAACTCAACAATTCCCTGGAATGAAGCTGTCTTTTTTTGTTATGGAATTGAATTGAAAGCATATCTACTCAGCGTGATACACGAAGATCATGCACCAGATGCAGCGATCGCCGACTCGGATGCCGATTGTTGGGGTGGCGTCACATCGGAGGACCCATGGTCGGCCGCCGTCTGCGTGTCGATCTCGTCCGTTAGAACTTAAAGAGACCCGTGACTGGGCCAATCTGTTTTCGTCGTCAATGTAGATGGAGACTACTTGTGCATATCTCCATCATTCGACACTCAGCGTGACCACCGGCATGGACTGTTCTACAACTGAGACAGCTAAGCTGGAACCGTCAGATCGGTTGTGTTGTTACATCGACCTGATTATCTCTTCAGACGATTCAGTAACTGGTACTAGACTCTGTTCAAGAAACTCAGAGGCGTGTGCACTTGAGACGCATGGCTCTCAGATTTGCTACTGCATTACAATTTGCAAATGCAAAATGCCCATGTATATGGGGTGCCATGACACAGAAATAGATCTCAACCTCAGTAGTGACAGTTGTGCACTCAAGATGAGTTTTTATTGATCTTTGCCAAAAGATATGATCTCATCACCAGTGACTTTCAAGCCTCATACACAGCCACCAGCACAATCTCAGACAACATTAGCACACGAGACATGTATACACACACATAAATAAATTACAAACTCAAGCAGGGGGACAATCTCTTGCAACTCAGCAACTGGATATGAATATTCCTTCGTGTGAGTAGTTATCCTTCCTTGTGGAGTGGGTGAGCTCCCATGTCACAACAACTCAGCTAGAGATCTCTATTCTCTAGTTTCTCTCCTTAGCAAACTAGTGCAGCTCTCATTCAAACTTGGGTCTGGCACTATTTGCGGTAACCTGAGTTAGTAGCTTTCTTGTGTCAAGATCAACATTTAGTGTAACCACTAACTGCAAAAGATTCAGAAAAGCAGAAGAGGAGTTAGTGTAAAAGAATTTGCTCGTATGACATGAACTAATGCCAGGAACAACATTTCAAAGAAATAAACTCTTTACACTCTAATGTTATCAGTTGCAGGCTTGACAGGCCTTGAGGGTGACATGTTTTTCTTATCATCCTCATCATGCGGTAGGACAGTCTCAAGGCCTGGACAAGAAGCTCTACTTTCTTCTTCCGAGCAGGAGCTAAGTTTGTCACGCCCTCTGAAGTGCATAATCAATCATCCATTCTTCAGCATTCTTCCGCTCATCCATCATTTGATGCTTGAGGTCAACCTTTCTGCATCTGGATCCAATTCCAGAGGAAGAAAATTGGTGCCTGGTGGATTGAAAACCTCGTAAGTATTCCTCCTCTTCAGGTGTTCTCCTCCTGGAGATGATCAATTGTCCTCTCGGACATGGGAAGACTCAGCAGGATCAAAAATATACATCTCCCTTGAGGTTCATTCCGCTGAACGCACCACATGTCATCAATAGAAGGTTCTTTGGCATCATACTGCTGGCACTTGCACATTGAATGATTGATTAGTTTCTTCAGTAACATGAATATCTTTTAGTTGTATCTGTGGTATTAATATCTCCAGCAACCTCTCTTCATGCATAGCAGGTTTTAAAGAAGCACCTCCTGATTCACATGCTGTAGATTCCAATTTCTTTTCAGCACCTGCAGTTCTATCCTCACCCTATCCTCTTGAGTAACATCTGAATGACATATGGTAACCTCATATTCATTTGAGCACCATAACTGAGATATACTGAGGCTATCATCATGGTCAGCTTCTTGACCAATAATAGATTTTCAAAAAACATCTTCTGAGTTGCATGTGAAAAGCTTGGGTTCATTTTTCCATGTCATTGCTGATGGTAATGACTGCCAACTCATTTGTGGTAAGCTCAGATCCATTTTGAGCGGAGGGCACTGACATTTGCAGAACTAGCACTCCGATCAGCTTCTTGGAACATTAGAAGGTTCTTTCAAGCATCTTCCGAGTTGCACTTGGATAACCCTCAAACCATTTTGACCATCATCACTGACACACACAGAATCGTCATCTTCTACAGTTTCTTCAGCATCAGCACTCCAATCAGCTTTTGAACAGTAGAAGATTCTTTTGGAAGCATCTTCCAAGTTGCACACACGGAAAATTTAAAATCATTTTGAGCATCATCACTTCCACACACAGAACCATCATCTTCTACAGTTTCTTCAGCATCAGATCTGACATTTGCAGACATATCATTTTGATCAGTTTCTTTCATGGTATCAAACTCTTTAAGTAAGTGTCTTCCGATATGCATCCGCTGATTTGGATATCATTTTGAGCATCATGTGTGAGACATGAGCCATGATCTTCTGCAATTCCTTGAACATCATTGCTGAAATTTGTAGAGTATCACTATGATCAGCTTTCTGAGTGGTAGCAGATTTTTTGGAAACATCTTCTGGTTTGCAGTTATTGGATCTTCAAATTGTTTCTGTCATCAACAATAACACATGTGGAGCTACCATCTTCTAATGTTTCTTGATCAATTCCAGTTTCTTTAGATGCATCTTCCAACATGCATCTGGCAATTTCTTGTCCCAGTTCAGCATCATCTGTAACATACTCTGTATTATCATGTAGGTTGCTTTCGGGCAGGCACCAAATTCTTGAGAAACATCTTTCAACTTACACAGTAACCTTTGGTTCCATTTTATCACCATCAGAGTTTGTTAGCTGGGCAATACCAGATTCTTCCAATATGGATGCTGTATTCTCCAATTCCTTTTGAATATTCAAATTGCTGTCTTCATTTGTGCTTGTTGGATTACCCAATTCCTTTTGAGCAATAGCAGAGCTGCTATCTTGTTCAAGTACATCATCCAGAATTGTCATATTGTTCAAAACACATCATCTGCAGTACAATAAATTTGGTTAAGGTTATCTATTGATATTTTGTTGATATCAACATCTCGACAATCAATTGAATTAATAAGAAACACCTTCTAACACAGCTGTGGAGGTTACTTCCTCAGAAAAAATCCTCTCATATCACCAGAGATGCTGTCCTCAGAAATCTCCATTTCAGAGCCATCATCTGGCATGCTCTGTTGATCTCCAGATCCTGCTCATCAGTGTCCCCTCTAATTCCGCCATCAGATTCCACATGGCACTCGTTCTCACCATCTCATTTGCCTCTTGGTCCAACGAAATATCCTCTCTGAATCTTTCTTCCAGAGTAGCACCTGCCCTTGCTGACTTCTGATCAGGTATCTCAGATTTGTAGATATCGTATCGTCAGAGAACTTCTTCTGCTCGTCCCCCTTGGTCTCAACAGATGCCCCAGGATGTTGTCAGGTCATCTCCCTCCATCCAGCTCCCTCACATGCCTCCACTCTGCAAACACTGTCTGATCCAGGAACTCCCATCGGACAAAATTGGTTGTGTTTTCTCTCATCGTTCTCTTCCTGTCCTTCAGCGGCACTGTTTGTTTGGATCTAAACAGATGTTCCTTGTTTCTCTTGATCTGCAAGGATCTTTTTTCATCACGGACAAAGTCGATGTGTTTCTTCGCCTTCTGTCCTTTAGCACCCTCTTTGTACTCATCAGAGGATCTTACCAGTGTTCCATGTTCCTCTTCTTGCTCCACAGAAAACTCTGCTCCAACAGCCTCCTCCTCCTCTCTCATTCTCTGTTCTTCCAAGATCTCATCATCCAAGCTATCATCATAATCGTAACCGTGGTACCTCAACCATGGCAACTCCTCGATGAAATCACCGCCGGTGTTCTCTCACCCAGTCTGATTGCTGTCACCGTGCTTCTCCTTCGACATCAGGCGAGGCTCAGCTTCACTATCATCGATCATCCCTTGTCCGCTCGCTTGTTCTGTCCTCGCCACACACCGGTCGAACACACGACGAACTCCATCCTCCGCAGCGTCATCCATCCTGTCCAGAGACAAGCTCAGCTCATGTCGGAGCTCACCTGGTCCGCCTACACCTCCACGAAGAAGTCCCCGGGATCGCCTCCCCTCGTCGATCAAAGGCGCGATCTTCGCATCCCTCCCTCCCCACGCCACTGCCGGCGGCCTTCTCCCCGGGTCTCTTTGCGGAACGCCGACGCCCTTTGAGCTTTCATGCCTCTGCTGCGTCTTGATGAGCCGGCGGCGCGACCGCGAGGAAGCCTGGAGCGGCACCGCCGGCGCATGGACGTGGGCCGTTGGGAGGGAGCAGTAGGTGTAAGGGCACACCTGCACGCCGCGGGCCCTCGGCGTCGGTGGCGCCCGGCGCGAGGTCGAGCGTCGGGGAACTCTGGTGTCCTTCATGGTCGAGGAGCACGTGGCGCGGCCCACGGCGGCAGCGGAGCCAGGTGCCTCCTCCTCCGGGAACAAAACCTTCCCTTGGTCAGCACTCCGCACCGCGGGCCTCCGTCTCGCCGCGGGCGACGCGGACGCCGACACCGACGCCGCAGGCCGCCACCTCGCCGCGGGGCGAGGCCGACGCCGACACGGACGCGCGCCGCAGGCCGCCCGCGGCGCCCGGCCTCAGCGTCGAGCTGCTGGTGCCCCCGCGCATGTAGCTGGCACGGCGCGCCGGCTGCATGGCCGCCGCGCCGCCGCGGTTCCATCGGGCGGCCGTCGTCGAAGCCGCCGCCCCTGGGCTTGACGGAGGCGTCAGGAGCGGGTCCTTGGCCGCTTCTTCTTGATTTGGCTCTTGCTCCGCACCACCGCGAGATCGGCGGCTGCTGCTTTCTTCTTCTCGGCTGGCGACGGGGGGGGTGCGGCTTCCCTGTTTTTGGTTTCCGACTTGATCTTCAGCCGGATTGCTTGGCTTGTTGATCAACGGCCCGCCCGGCTTCTCTCGCGACTAAAGACGTGCTTTGGTCTTGTCTTGTTGAAACTGGAGTGGGCTTTGCTTGTGCTTGTTGGCTTCTTTGCGTTGAAGGGCGGCACGAAGCAAAGCAAAGGGAAGCAAAGGTGATGTGACGCTGTGGGAGGAAGGTGGGAGACGGGAGAGAGGAAGGAAGGAAGGGGAAGGGAGTTAGGGAGGGATAAGGGCCACTTGATGGAGGGGAGAGCAAGGAGGAAGATGGTTTGTGAGGGGCGGGGATGAGCGGATGGACACGGGGGAGGGAGCCGAAACCAAATTTGGTGGGTGGGCGGCTCAAGATGCGGTCGGCCGTCATCTTTGAGAATTTTGACAACGGGCGTGCATCTTCTGTGGCGGCATATTCTGGGACCGTTTCTGTGCTGCTGGCACGATGGATGGCCTGCTTTGAAGGCTGTATCTATTAGTTACTGCTGAAATGAAAGATGAAAAAGAGGACGGATTTTTGGCTCTGGGTAATAATGGTACGAATTTTGACAAACAATTACTCAAATTATTATATAGTACGGTTTGAGGGCATGAAATTTGGAGAAAATAGAGTTTGCGTCTGTCAAACTTGAATTTCACTCGTTACACTGCGATCCATAGAAGGGTTTAATACCAAGATTGGTATTATCAGTTGGATACAGTGCTTTGAAATGCTCTTGTGACGATTTCTTCCCTCCATTTTTTTTCATTCCTGTTAATGTATAGGCCTTAGCAAATTTGTATTCAAAGTGCCTCTAAGATATTAGTCCTTAGCAAATTATAACATATGGTAAGAAAAAAATATTAAAACTTTGTTTTACTTTCACTAAACAAAATATGCTTATCATTCTAGGATAGAGGTGTGTATAGTGTATCTTTAATCATCATCATTCATATTGATTTTTAAATTGATGATTTAAGGTAACAAGATCAGCAAGTTGTTTAGCTTTGCTCTAACGACTCTCTAACCATCAAATTATCATTGTGCGCCCATAACTATAAAATAAAGTCGATCAAGTAAAGTATTTATAGGCTAACTTATTTTGGGGATGGATGGATCGCTCAAAGTTCTTATTAAACTATTTGGGTAACTTAACATCAAACTTACTTTCTTATAAAAACCATCAAATTGTTTGGGAAGAAATTATTATCCCAATTTAGCTAAAAAAAAAAGGAAATTACTATATCTTGGTTCACTCCTCCTATTGTTGGGGAACAATGATGTGTGCCTTCTTCCTTTTCAGGCTTGAGCCGGGAAGAGGCATTTACATCACAAGTAAAATAACCAAAACAAGATCGACACTTTAGCCAAGAAAAGAACATAACTGTGTAACAACAAAGAACCCCGAAGGTACTTGCAAAACCTAGTCCCATCGATCAAGTGAGAGAGACATGATCGTGAGCTCTTGCTGAAATCTAGAGTTTAACAAATGGTTTAGTCAATAAAATAGTTTAAATTTTATAACACTTAAAAATTAATCTTAAAACACTAATACATTAATGACAATGAAGGTTCAAGGACGCTATGTTTTGACTACTCTATTCATCTAGTAAGCAAAATAGGTTCACGGATTGGTGGTGGTTCTTCCGTTTCACAGGATCCAGAAAAGCTGAACGGGACGTGAAGATAAGATGCTGACGTTAGTATCCGCAGTACTGATGCAGATTTGCAATAAAGCCATTGGGATTATTGGTCTTTAATTATAGGTGATTGGAGCAGGGGCCCACGGGAGTTTGATACTGGGAGCACCCAAGAAAAAGTTGGCTCTCGGTGCAAACTTTACGGTAGACTCCGCAAACAACGGCCATGAACAAGGCTGCAGTACCGCTGCAGGTGAAAACGACTGAATATCAACCACAATTCAGTCATTTGTACTAGTAGACTGCTGCTAATTAAATTCCTGTATTTTTTTAATTCACTCTTTTTTTTTTTTTAGTTTGTTGTCTTGAATAAATGTACCGTCGCATTTGTGGCCAGTTTTTTGAGCCGTTTGTAGGAGCACATTGCAACTTGACCAAAAACTGAAAATCTTATCAGCAATGCTTGGTGTGGTGGTACTCCATGTCTAATGATTTTCCTAATCTGATGGTCCGAAACGAGGCAAATCATGAGAGCATGCATGACACAATGACAGGCAAAAAGACGCTGATCTCTAAAACGCAGGCATGATTGAGCTCCATCCGCCACGTCATCTGACGTGTGGTGAGTGTGATGCACACACAGCGCACGTGTAGCGATCGTATCTCAAGTACGGTAGCCGTATATGATAAATAAATGGCAATTGACAGTGAGTGATTATTGTAAATTCATTTATTTATTTCTGGAACTTCACTTCTCAGCTGTCCAGAGCGATCTTGTGGACTGGTCGTGGCGTGTGGACTCGACCCGGTTCAGAAGAAAAAATGAAAATAATGCTCGAGAGAGAGGAATATTAGGTACGGATGCTCGTCGTCTATTGCTTGATGGCGCAACGTCCTTTTCACGAACCCTAACTAACATTAACTGGATAATGTGCAAGTAGTCAGAGTATAGGGGCAGACTTGCGGTTTGCTTGCGTGGCATACAGTTAGCTATCTTGGTACCATGAGAACAAAATGCTCAAGCTTGATTGCTTATGACGTTCAAGAGATGCAAACAAAAAAATGTAAAAAAACAAGATGATGGAACAAAATAGCCTGGGCGACCGCTGCGTCATCCAATGATGCACAAAGGCTGCCTTCAGACTCAACGCTCCAAAATGGCGTATCGCCTCGATGCCACATACACATCGATCATCCGCGGTTATAGGGCAAGAGTTGCTCAGAGTCTCCTCTACAGGATACGTTGGTTCCATCTCGACATAAAGCAGAGGCGCGACTTCGAGCGCATTACAGTGTTTCATCGGACGGGTGGCCTCCTCCTCCCTCGCAGTTTCAAAAAGCTAAAGAAAAAGGAGACATGCGTCAGTAGGAGGCAGTAGCACTTTGCATTGGTATCCTGTGAGTCCTGCCCAGTTCAGGTCTACGTGTATGCTCACGCTTAGCTAGGGCAGCACAGAGTAGTAGGTACCGCTGTGCGGTTCTCATTACAGTTTCTCATTATACAACGTGTACATATATGACAAGTATGAAATGCCAAATTCAATGTTGTAAACACAAGACGTGACAAAAAAAAAAGGTTTCAAGCAGACCTTCCAAGCTTTAACACGTCATGCATGGTTAGGTGATGGCGTGTAATTCTCCTTTTGCAAGTAATGGCCAGTGGCGATATCAATGCGCCCCTTAGAAAGTTAGAACCATAATGCTCTACCAAAGCCAAGAACCAGTTTGCTTTTTACATGGCCAAATGGTTCAAACGAAAGTTTTGTTGTACCGATCCCCAGACTAATGCAAGGGTGTTTAAAACTTGGCACTAGTGGGTTTTTTTTTGGTCACTTTAAGACTGTCTCCAACGATGACAACCCCAAATAATAATCAATGTCTAACAAGCCAAGAACCGTTTGCTTCTTTAATTTACTAATATGGCAAATGTTTGAGATGCAAGATTTGTTGCCCCAGGCCCCCAAGCTAGTGCAGGGTAAATTGTATAGGTAGGATGTTTAAGATAATTCCTCCGTCCTAAAATAAAAGCACTTCTCAGCTTCCCGGAAGTCAACGTTTTCAAAATAACGACCATTATATATTAAAATATATAAATATTTATGTTAAGTAATTAGTATCAATGGAAAGATCGTTTAAGTCTAGTTTTTTAACAAATTTATTTGAAAGATTTAAATATTACACGTATTTTTCTATAAAACTTAAATAAAGTTGAGAAAGTTTTGACCAAGACGCCTGCCCCATAAGGGTAGTTTATTTTGAGCCGGAGGGAGTACACTTTACTTGGCACTACTACCTAGGACCCTTTTTAGAAGCTTTAATTTGCCACGGGAGATTACTGGTCGGGGAGTTGTACACATAGATACACATCACTTTTTGTCCCCTTCTTTTGATGATCGGGACTCGGACAGCACCTGTTTGTAAATTGACTGATGGGCCGATGGATCAAATGTTCTACGACAGAGTAGATTATTTTTTCTTTATCATGTTTGTTTACCAACGAATGCAGTACAAACACAGCGTTCCTGGGCATGACAGCGAGCGAGCAGAGCACTCGGATGGGTCGTCGGACGGTGTTTCTGCTAGCAACCCACCAATCACCCACCCACCCCTTGTAGCAGCGGGAGGCCAACGCGCAACGCGGACGGACCGCGCCTCCGTCCGGCCGGCGCGCTAAGAACTTGGGACGCACCACGTCGTGTTCCCGTCGCGCACGCACGCAAGGCACCACCAGTGCCGAGCGTAAAGGAAGTTGCTGGCGTCGTCGCGACCGGGGACAACACGGGGGCTCTCTTCGGCTTCAATGTGCGTGCGTGCACATCGGGGAACCGCGGCAGGCCCGAATCGCCACCACGGGCGGTTGGAGTTGAGCCGACTGGCGTGCACGTGCATGCACTGCTCGCGCGGGGGCGGGCGTCCTGGCTCCCGCCCAGGGAAATGAGCGCACGCGGCCTGGCAGCGGGCAGGGGCGCCAGGCGCAACGGTTAGTTGGTTCAAACCAACCAACCGCACGCACCAGACCGGGTTTCGCTTTGCCCCTCGGACATTTGGTTTCCTGGCGCCACCGGCCGGCAGCTGATTGGCCACTGACAGACAGGCTATACTACTACAGTAGCGCCACGGTGGATGAGTGCGGTTGGGGTCCTTTTCCCGCGAGGGAACTGGCCCAATGTGCCGGTTGTTGTCGTTACCTACCCACTGGTGACCGAGACCGAGTGACGGTGATTTCCGCCACTCTGTCCGCTAGTGCTGTCAGGGTCCCGATCATCGAAAAAAAGTGATGTCTGTCCAGCTCCAACGGCTACTGTCTGTCTGCAGTCAACAGCAAACTGGATTCGCCTTTGTTACGGCCAAGCCAAGTGTGATGCCTGCTCATCTCGACTATCATTTCTACTATCACTTGAGTTTGAACAATTTATTATCTACTGTTTTCTTTGTAGGGGTGCTAATCCTAGTTTTGGACTTTAGTCAAACTATCTAAAATTTGACTAGATGTATAGAAAAAACTATAAATATTCATTTAAATATAACATATGAAATGTGTTGAGTCATTGACTCGTATTTTGCGCTTGGTATAAGATTTTAAAAGTCAAATTAAAAAAATATTTCACTTACTACTGTACTAAAATTTTAGTTGCGATACTAAAAATTATACTCCTAGGTATAAAACAAGACTTCAATTGAATATAGAAATCTGATGTCTAGATTCATATTTGGATATTTCACTCATGAATTATATCTGGATGTCTAGATTCATATTTGATATTTCATAAATGAATTATATCTGGATGTCTAGATTCATATTTGCAGCACTACAATAAAACTAGACTATACATTTTTTTATATGAAACCTTCCATCTCTCCATCTAGTCCTTAACCTTTCTTTTGTCTGTGAAGGCTTTTGGGCAATTTCAGCAATTTCAAAATCTTCTTCAGAATCTTTAGATTAAATAAATTAAAGGGAAACCCCGTGTATGCTGCTTTTCGTGCAACAAAATACATAAAATATTCTTGAACATGTTTGAGAATAGCACCGATCTCCTAAAAATATTTCTTAAAGCGTGTTCTCCATGCTCGTTAGCAAGAAGTGCATAGAGATCTTTTATTTTATATCAAAGAGGAACACGTTAAATTTTAGGTGAATATTTATACATCTTCTTCAAAATTGGTCGGCCTCCTAAAAGTTTCTCGACCCCCATAACCGACGGGTTGTGCTTGCCACACGACACATGTGAGTCATAGCCATAATAAAAGTTCGATCATAGTTATTGGTTTTCCTTTTTTTTGTGTGGGTGCAATGTCATGGTATTGCTTCGCTTGTTGATTATTGCTCCCCACCATTTCAAATTACAAGTCATTTTTATTAAATATGTATCTAAGCTTGAGCTTTTACAAGAATGTTGGATGACACAGCATTTTAATGGAGTGTTTAGTTTGAGAACCAAGTCATTCTAGATGCCATGATGTATCATGAGTTTATTCCTTAAATTCAGCGGAATGACCATATTCTCTTGTAGTACTAATTATTAGGATAGATGAACCCAATCTATTTCAAAAAATCAAAATGCAAAAAAATGATGATGGACTACTTGATTCTTCAAACCAAACAGCCTAAGTAACTTCTGAACTGAAACAAATCTATTAGATGAACCGTGCAATGGTATATATGGCACATTTAAACACCTTGACACCTAGCTACTTTATGTTATTACTACTAGTAGTACTGTTTGTAGTTTGGCCGCGTCCTAGTTGAGCTACAACAAGGGCTGATGAGGAGCAGGCACATCAGCAACGGACCGGAAACGTAAGGACAAAGCTGGGGCAACTACGATGCATGGTTTTGCAGCTCCGCGGCGCGTGCCTTGAATTGGCCAAGAGACGGACGATCGACGGACGCGGGACGCCACGTACGTACCATTTGCCTTTTACGTCCGCCGTCCTGCAAATCCCGCTGACTTTGAGGCCACCCCGGCTGCTTGCCCTGCTCTCATTAAAAGGAGCCCCGTGGTACACGCATACCACATGGTCGTGCTCTTTGCCTCCTGGTTTTGGAGTCCAAGGCTCGCAACAACTTTGACCGAACCAGGCCTGTGCCTGTGCGAATATACTATACTTTTACGCAAATGCGAGTATACGTACACGCACGCACGTACGGGCATTCTTACAAGTGAAGCATCGGCAGGACGGGCAGCGGAAGGTAGAAAGAAAGGCAGAGCTACCGAAAGAGAGGCGGTGGAAAAGCGATGCGGGACACGGCAACGGCAAGTCGCCTTGCCGTGTGCCATGGCTCGGCTGCCGCTGAGTCAGCATGGCCCGGCGTGGGGCGAGCGATGGCAATTGCAAGGGAGAGGAGAAAGAGAAAAACGAGAGCGGGTCTTGAAGGGCCGGGGCGGCCATAGCGCGCGCAAGGCCAGCCCAGCCTGTGGTCGGCTGAAAGCGAGAGGGGCCGAAAAGGGACGTGTGGTCTGGCCCAAAAACGACCGCTAGCGTGCTCCATTTCCATCTCGATCGCTATCGATTCTTCTAGTTGTCCAGCCACTGCCACGGGCAGACGGTGGAGACTAGAGAGGCAGCCATCAAGGACGGGGAAAGGCAGCTGCGGCGATGAAGAGATGCGTGCGCATTTTTTACGTTTGGTCGGTGGCCGGTGGGGACCGACCCCCGCCCGCCGCCGGTGGTGCGCCACTGCCGCGTGTTTCTGTTAACGACGCCTAGAAGAAAAAGGGGCAGCACTGCCACCCAAGACGGCGGCGGGTGGAATCATCGGCGGCCGGCGTTATCTGAACATGCTTTATGCCTTGTTTACGCGGAAACCGCCGGTCCATTACTTCCGAAAAGGACGCACGCGGTCCCGGGGAGCAAAAACGAGATCGCCGCGGGTGCGATTATCTTCGGCCGGCCACGCACGCGCCCATGGAGATAGAAAGAAAAAGAGTTGCGTGAGGGTGGTACGACGACGCAAAGCAAAGCTGGGGCAGTGTTCTGAATGAAACAAAAGATAGTCATACAATACAAATGGCGCGGTGAAATCTGGGACCGGTGGTGGTGACCCGGTAAGTTTCTGGGGTCAGCAGGCTAAGACTTGGCCAAATGCTGAGCCCTTGCCGTCAACTTCAGCGTACTGCACGCACGTCTTTGGCCCAGCCGTGCGTAGGAGCGGTAGACGGGTAGTAGATCACCAAACCACCGAGAGTTGAAGAGGGAGATGTAAAGAACAAGCGAATAAGGAGGACCATCTCACGAAAGGTTAGGGTCGAATGTCAGGTTTGATGAGAAAATTGCTCCCGTGCTGCATACATGCAATGGTACTCCTCAAACTTCAGCAAAAGCACCAACTCAGGGGAAAGTAACCTCACAAACCGGAATGCCGTAATTTGGGCCGCCAAGCAGGGCTTTTTAGGCTTCTGATAGACGCTAAAAGGTAGCTATAGGTTTTTCCATTTTTCTATGAATGACAAACGTGAATGAACGCATGCAGCTATACAAAAGATTTTCTCTTGAATAAAAAAATTACCAAAATAATCTTCTATTTTACCAAGCTATATGCTCCTATATATGGTAATGGTATTCAAAAGCAACTGAAATGAAAAGATTTTCTGTTCATAACTGAAAGGGATTTTCTCAGTGCAACAAAAGCAACTATGAATATCGGAGAGACAAGAAAGATCATGTAATGGATGATCTGCCGATCCCCACCTCTGGCTCGTCTAGGAAGCTCGTAGTAATTCTTCGGCTGCCACCCATTTGGTGAAAGTACACGTCTCTGAAGCCTGTGTTTTTAAGCACTGAATGCTGCTCATCTTCATGAAATCCATTGCCTTCAGATAGTCAAGAAAAAAAGTGGAAAGGTGACAGTCAGGGTTACCAAGGAAGGATGGTAATTTATTCCAAAAAGGATAACGTTATATGATCAGCCTGTCATGTGTCTAAGTTTCACACTTTGTGCTTGCAGTCTCATTTCTGAGCAAGTGAAAGGATAGCTTAGGTCCCTGAAACTCACACCTGAAAGCTGGAACACAAACATGTTTTGCTTTCTTTCTGATGTCAATATTCGGTGGTTTTTAAGTTTTGCTATACATGCTCATTGCTTCCTTTGGACCTGCAAAAGAAAAGGTATTCATGATATACATATATGCACCATGGAGGAAATCTCAGATAGCCAAACCCACCAAGTTAACCTTCCAAACTAGGAAATAGGTGATTTAACAGACACAGACTAACAGTGCTGATGTTACTCCCAATGAAACTCAACTTAGCTAAAGAAATATTTAATGCTATATGAGTATCAAACTGCATACTAATCCATTGCTTAGAAATAATCCATATGGATATTTTTACATCTGAGGAAAAAGCAAAAACTTGACCAACATAGTGCAGGGTAAGGGTACTTTATACAGAGTGAATCGAGACAGATGGACCATTGCAGAGCAGCCTTTTCCGTGAAGTTCAGTCTGCACTTTAACTTAATGAGTAAACAAATATATAGAGAAGGGCACAGCGATTAAAAAAATGGCAAAGCATGAACATATGCAAACTAGAAGGCACATATAACATGGAGAAAGAGAGAGCTGAAATTAGCTATATTAGCTGAAGCTGCCTAATAGACAAATCCATTATATTTTGCATATTGTTTATAGCATTGCTGCACTATAGATGCGTATAAATGTTGGAATTCTTTTGATCTTCAGAATCTTCATAGCAAACAGGTCATGTTTCACAGCTAGCTATATTACATTACAAGATTAGAGCTCCATGTCCAAAGCTATTAGTTGATTGTTGTACTGTCAAGCTAAGTCTTACTTTTGCTATGATATTGTTCCTCTACTACAAATGAAAGTAACTGAAAGGAGAATCACAGAACCAAAGGTGGCTAGCAGATCTTCCTGAAGGACTTGTGGGTAGATAGAGAGTTAGGGCTTCCTGAAAAGGTGAAGTTGTCACAAACATTAGCAGTCTATAAATTATCACATCGGGAGTGCAGTTTTGTCCCTACTATGCTGATGCATGAAATTAAGAAATATTCTAACAGCATGAAAGTATGTCTAATCAGCGGTTAAGTAATAGACTTCTCATCAAGAAAGGGTTCCATTGAAAAGTTTTATTTTTTTCTAGAGTTCCAGAGAAAACCCCGGTCTATCAGCACTGCATTCAGGACCTTTTATGGTCTGTTGCTGTACAGGTTAAAAAAACACGACAGCTGGCTCAAACCCATCTCATCACCATCTAGTTTCCTAAGAAAATACTCCAGGTTTACATAATGTTTAACCCAACCAAAATATAGAGATATTTATATAGGATCAACAAATCCTCGGTCATCATAGCATCCTTGTTGAAAGTTCATATTCTCACCTTAACCAACAATTCACTAATGATTCAACCACAGATATACTACATCAACCCAATAGATTCAATAACTTTTTCTTTTGTACGTGCAATATAGAAATACCCTGAAGTCCACAGCGTCCATCTTTTTTCATAATAAGGCAATGCTTGTTTGCTCTTCCAGTATTCATCATCTCATCACCTTCCCTCAAGGCCTTCCATATAACAATTTTACAAATACATACCAAAGACATGTATTAAAGCAAAGATGAAAACTGCAAAAATCCAAGATGTTAGTAAAATACTAGGCAGAGAAAAGGACACAAGGCTCAACAAACAGAAGGGGAGCATAAGTGTAAACTAAGCTGACACTGGCATTTAATACACATTTTAGACACCACACAGATAATTTATATATGCTGGCAACAAAATTCAAAACTCTCAGCCTGTTTGAAATGCTGGAATTAAACCAAACAGTCCACTTCCATGGTTATCAGAAATACTGATGAGTTGCAAATGGGGCCTAAATGTGGTAAAGAAAACATGACGCCACAAACAAGGGGAATGAGTGTTAAGTGGAAACTGTTGGTAGGTAAACTATGAGTCTCATTGAACAAGGCCACAAGATTTGGATCCACCATCCATGAGACAGGTGGGCTTTTTTCACTTAAACCCTCCCACCGATACCATCGGTTGGGGATTTAAACCCAACAGTGTGGGGCGCTTAAGTGAAAAAACCTTACACGCTGGGATCCAAGATCTTGTGGCCTTGATTGAGTTTCCATAGTTTGCATAACAAAATGGTTTCTCTAGATCAAGGTGGGTGGCAGAACACTTTATTCTCTTTTGCTTTTTTTTCTAAACATCAGTTAATGTTACTACTTATATGTCAAGTATAACTTCTAATATAGCCCCTCTTATTGTGTCCCTCTCTGTTTTCAGGCACATGTCTCATCTCAGACAAAAAATCGAACGCTAACAAAAGAAATTGCTTCTCATTGTGTCCAAGTTCATGAGCTGAGCAATGCATATATAATTACGAAACGTTTCAAAAATTCACATGAGTGCAGATATAAAAATCATACTGGACTTATCACATACATAATCACAAAAAATACAGTTTTTCTAGTATGCTCAGATATAGCACTCTTGTCTATGATATCTGCACTTGAACCATTTTATTTTTACTTTTTCAGCTTATGCTTCCAATTCACTCTCCGATTTGATTCTGAATTTCTGATTCTACCTAACAATGTATAGCATGCATTCCTATGATTGATTTTGACGTATTTGTTGTCAAGTAACAAAACAATAAAAGATTCAAGCAATCTACCAGCACCCTCACAGTTCAATAGCCATAAAAGTTGAGTTTTGTTGATAACAAGGTCAACATTCAAAACAAATGAAATAGGAAGAAATTGTCCTGAACAATAAGTAAAGCTATGACGCAAAATAATGACACAGTATAAACATTAAATAAACTAAAATTTGAAGATTACTCCCATACATGACATAGAAGTCCCATAAATTTTGCAATCAATAAAGGATAAAAGGACGAACTAAATCACTGGAGTTTGAACTTAAGTGGAGTAATGTTTCAATCAGTACCCTCGATACACTCTGCTTTTTGTCTTTTGTGACATTATGTTTTGTGCGATTTCCTATATGCAGCTACTAGCTCTTTTGTGCGCTTTTATCCTTGGCTGCCTTTTTCTTCTGCACTAAGAGTCTCTCCACCAAGGCGTATATTTCTTCCACCGCCATACTAGAAGGAAAGGTAATGGCAAATCAGAACCAGGGAACACAGCAATAGTGCAATGTCAATAAAGTATCACACTGTAATCAAGTTTCATCAAGAATCAATAGCATATATCATAGAATAGAACAGTTTAGCTCATCATACATGCCATATATCATTATCAGCTAACCTGAAACCAAAGAAAGGAAAAAAGCAAGCAAGATATCATGGAACGATTTCTAAGTTTGTTTCAGGTCATCTCTTAGTGTATCAACAACACAAGATAAAATGTTATATAGCAAGAGAGACAATTTTAAAAGTGGGTTCTGTAAAGTGTTGCTTTTAGCACCCTTTTGAAAGATCCACCATCCATGTCAATCCAGTCTAGTAATTGATACCTGATTTCTGGTCCTGAAAACATTCCTGACAGTGTTTGATGAGCCATGTAGCATGTAACTAATTAAATGAAATGATTGAGAACATGGAAAGGCTAGATAGTTCAAATTAGTTTTAGAAACAGATTGCCATCTGAATTCCTGATAATAAAGTTTATTTGTTATTGATGTCCAAACTTATGAGTAGCTTGTTGCCAATGAGGCAATGAATAGCATGGTAATTTACAAATTAGAGTCAGTATGGAGATTCAAAGAAAACATTTACCAAAAATAAAGTAGAAATTTGTAACAGGATGGATCTAAGGGAGAAAATTACATCATGATCATAATTTGACTCTCAAGGTAGTGCTTCCATATTACACAGTTGATATTTCCAATTAGACAATTCTTGTTGCATTAAACAAAAAAGTGAATTCAAATATGATCATACTGACCCTGGTAGTCTTTTTTTTTGTTTAAAGAGAAGATATAAGTCCATAGGGAAGTTGGCAAGTTGGAAGAGTTTCATAGCATTACTAGATATTTGATTTCTCCACTAAAGTCCCCGATGAGCTTCTGAAATAATTGAAATGAATATACCTTTGTGTAAACTTCGCTTGCAAATCAAAACCAGTTTGTGTCTTTTATTTTTATGTTGTTATTCTTCAATCATAATTCAATGTTAAGCAGTTCAGCTCACACATGTTTTTTTTTTTTTGTATTTGAAATCAAAGTAAAAAAGAAAGATACAAATATAGCATTATGTTACAACTATGTCTTTACCGCCTTTGAGATATTTTTGTGGCCTTGGAAACATTCCCCATGATCTAACCGTGGGTCTATAAACATCTTCATCTTCTTCTGGCTCAAAAGAACAGTTGAAGGGGGTGCTACCTTGTCAGATTCATTTGGTTCAGTAGTTGATTGAGATGTTTTCCTCTGATAAAATCCTGCCGTCTACGGTTGGATTTCCATTGGGACGAGGAGACTTCTCGAATTTGCTAGGGTCTCCAACTATTATCTCCCACCTCAGGAAAATGATCATCTCGTAAAAGTCTCAAAAGCTGGAGCCAGTCCAGCTGGTAGACCTTTTAGAACGTTTCTTCTCTCCAAGGAAGTCGAGACCCAAAAAATCAGTCTCATCAAACTCATACCCTCCTTTCTTGCCAAAGCGAGACTTCTTCACTAAGCAAGGCATTCTGACCTAAAAAATCATGGGCAGTACAAATAAAATAATGTATGTATAGGGTCAAAACAGCATTACTGAAATCATTTCCAATTGTCCATGCCCTGGGTCCAAATCCAATCCATTTTTCATTGGAAATGTTATTGTAGTAATCATGAGCATTGATAACATCACTGAAACAGGGACACCACCAAAGCATTCCCGTACCCAGATATATAGTGCCATCTATTCTAACCATTCTTTTTCGGTTCAATTCATTGGGGTTTTGAATCAACTCACCAAAATCCGGCGATCCTCCCAGCAGCGGGGACTCACGACCCGCCGCGCCGGCTCCAGGCCCAGCCGTTTCTGTACTCCAACGCCCGCTTGAAGGCGTCCTTACTGCCGGGCTCAACCACCGAAGCCTGCTGCTGCTGCGGCTGCGACGGTGGTGGGGGATTGTGGCGGCGGCGCGGGAGGCGGGGCTGGGCTCGGGCTGTCCCTCCTTCTTGTACGCGGCGGCGCGGGCGAAAGCGAGTTTGACGGGTCCGGCTTCTCACCACCCTCAGGCGGCGGCGGCGGCGGCGAGGCGGGCGCGGACGGAGCGGGTGGGCACGGAGACGGAGGAGTTTCTGCGATGGCAGCGTGAGGGCCGCGGCGAGGGGTTTGCGGATGTGGGGAGGGAGGGAGGGGAGGCGGCGCGGGGGCGCGGAAGAAGGATGGAGGATGCCGCGCCCGCCGCCGCAGCGGCCATCGGTTTGGGGGCCGCCGGTACCGGTGGGAGGGGAGGTGATTGGTGGCGGCAGGGGACTGAAGACGACAAGCCGAGCGTTTGTTATCCGCTTGCTCCCCGCGGGAAGGGGGAGTGGGCGGCTGCCAGTGCCAGCGGAAGCGCGGCCGTGCGGGGAGAAACAAGGAAATTTTTGTCAACTCTGGCTCGATTCGTCAATGTGTGGTACAGATCTTTTGGGGTTGTGATTTGAGGAGAAATATTTTTTTTTTTTTTTTGAAAGCATCAATTTTGCACGTGCTTTATTATGAAAAACAGCAGATAGATGCACAACAAAATATTGGCTAATTGTATTAGTTATGTTAAGGCGATACCCATATAACATGGTCAGATCATAACCTTATGTACAATAATTGTAGTTTCTTAGTACAAAGTGAGAAAAGCCTAGCAGGCTGGACAAAAGTTTTGTAAAATGGATGACATAGTCAGTGCACCAAGTCATCGTGTGGATTCTATTAAATGTTGCCACCTCTGGAACGTGGCCACATAAAACATGTGTGAGGTTCAATCTTCAGATAAAGGCAGATAAGCAGGTATGATTTGCTATTATTATCTCAAGAGGTCCTTCAATTACAAAAGCTTTGACCTCAATATTTGGAAGTTGTAATGAGGCATATTCTTTCCTTCCTTTCTTGTTTGAGCCACTTGATGAATTCTGTTTATTTCTTTGTCATTGCTAATTATGAGGAACAAACATCATAGTAAGGCTATGTTCTACAGGCAAACAAAATAGAAACACATTGAGAGGGTAGATTTATGGGTTGGTCATTGCTGGTGGACTCTCGAATCTTACACCATCTAGTGTCATTCAAGCATTAGTAGTGTGTAATGATGACCTACCAATATTTTAATATGTTAGCTATTCAACTGAAACAAAGAATTAAGAAATTGAGCAACAATTAAGAAAAGTGTAGGTTGAAGCTTAACTGAGCAACAATTAACTAAATTGTAGGTTGAAGCTTAACCAAAAAGTCCAACAAGTAAACACAAGCACCTTTTCAGGAAAGTTGAGGAGGTTCGAACCATATTGCATGAGATAGGGAAAAAGGATCTTGCTTCCTACGTATTCAACACTCCTACCACAAACTCTTTTATAAAACAACAATTGTTGATCCCATTCCTCAAACACATGCATGGAAAGAGATATGACAACAAAGATGTAGAAAAAATAATGGTCCAATGATGTTATAAAGATGGAACTGAATGAACAAAGATTGGAACAAATATGCTATAAGTAATCATATATCCATCAGCTTGGGAGCTGTTTTGTGTCAAACAGAAACAATAAGTCTATAAAATTTTTCACAAAGGTTTGAGGTGGAATGGAGAGCTAAACTAATACATGCAATCTTGCATGGCCTTCTAAAAGGTTCTAAAGAAGCAAGATTCCAAAAATGGCTCTACTACTAATAGACATGGAGTTGAAACTAAAAAAAGATTCCAGGTGGGCGGAGCGGGTGCCAAATGAAGGCCTTAGTATATATAGCCAAAAACAATGTATGGTTTAACTGATTTTAAATAAAGCTTGAGTTTGACATCATAAGGGGTTAAAGTAGTGGGGAGGGCATCATGAGAGAAGCCCCCTACAACATTAATAATCACCAGAGGTGCTCACCAAATACTATAACTAGTTGTCCATAGTTTTGTATATTATCAAAAAGTTTTAGAGTTGAGCAACATTGTCTTACATTTCCTACTAGATTCAACAACAACAAACGACATTGGACCTTTGTATCTCTTTAATCGTGAAAGAATCAATAAGGGCAATCATGGATAACCTTGAGGTTGACATCATGTCGGTTAAAGTAGGGATGCCATGAGGACGGACCCCTACTACTGATTAATAATCAATCTTAGGTACAAATTAAAGAAAATTTGAATAGTACGCCATAAAATTTAGCAATATCACAATCAAAGAGTAAATGTTGCAAGGACTCTTGAGAGGGGAAAAAAAAAAAAACAACACTTTCTATCTTCTTATCATTGTCATCTTTGCTAAATTGTCTTTGTTAAGATTACCCCTTATACAAATATTGCAAGAAAAACCTTGATTTTAAAATGTAATTTAAGTTTTCCCATATTAATGTGGTATATAGTATAGCTTGGGCTCCTAATAATGCTTTGTACATGTATTGAATCAAAACCAATCCATTTTGATGTGGCCCACACAAATCAATCCCTCTGGTTTGTTAATTATACATCCGCAACCATATCAACCACATCATGCCATGTTGTAAATTAACACTACCAAATATCTTCTAAAAAGACACATTTGCAACCATATCAACCACATCATGGCCCGCGGATGATCAGATGATGATCCAGCAATGCATCATGTGTATGGTGCAATTATAAAGGTAAGAAAAAGAGTTGTCACCGTTAGCAAGTAGAAACTAACGGTATTGCAAGGTTTTAGTTTTTGCAGTCCCCATTCATTTTGAACTTAACGTCACGATAAAAACAATATCACCTCGAATTTATGAGCTATAAAACCATAAGCCAATACAACCCGTTGATTTGTAAATTCCTTCGTGATCAAAGATCAAGGGGAAAAAAAATCTATTTTTTAGATTTTTGCAAATATTGATATGACAAAAGTTTGCAAGGTGCACCGGTGGATGTAACACCAGATCGGGCGGCCTTGGCGCCCTGTCCGCAAGATCCCGACGGTCTTGCTTCCCGTCCATCAAGACCCCGACCGTCTTCCTCCCCGTCCATCAAGACCCTGGCGACCGCCCACATCCTCCCCTACCACGTCCCTCCCGATCGATTCTTTGCGTCGGCGCTGCCCATCTCCAGCGGCAACGTCCGGATTCATCGGCTGGTCGTGCGTATTCCTTCCATTACATCCCCTTCGTGGATGCCTTCCGTTTACATCCCTTCCGTAGCGGTGAAACTCGAGCATCTTCCCCAGCCGCCCGCCGATCTGTTTCCTCCCTCGCGGGTTTCGTCACCGTCGGTTCCTCGCTACCGTCTGGCTGATCGTCGGAAGGGCTGGACGCCGCCAAGGCCAATCGAAGTCAAGAAGGTCTTCAAGACGCAGTGAAGAAGGAACATGACGGGCCGGGATTCAGCGTCGCCGCTAGGGTCAAGAAGGCACCGCTCCGCCCACGTGAGTCGTCACGAAAATCTTCGCCAAGGCTGATCAGGAGAGAACAGCCTCGCCGCTGGGGTACTGGTACGCCTCGGCCTCCACGAACTTCCAACGCCTAGCTAGGGTTCTTGCGTATATGATCTGCCTTGCCGCCCGCCCGCCTTGCTGCTAGCCTTGCCGTATAAATAATTCTTGTCGTATATGATCAGCGTTGCCGGCGGCCGCCTTGCTGTTGTACGTGCACATGCGTAGCTGTAGTGTGATCTCTCGAGCTTCAAGTTCTGTAATTATCCATTAATCATTATCAAGTAATCTATCCGAATTTTATTTGATGAACTAATTAATATGCTGTTCACCTTCTGTGTTTATTTTATACGTGCATGGTGATGCTCTGTACAACGTGGTCATGTCTCTACTGCATGGTCCTGTTCAGATTCGCTTGCACAGAGATTGTGTATGTGTTAGCTCGATTGTGTGTGAAACGATTTCATATAAATAAGCAGCACTTGAATACGGTGATTTGCAAGTACTGAATGATTCGATAGCAGTGAATGATCTGGTGATTCCGGCTCTGATTTGATTCTCAAGTGTTGACCTATGTTTCTTGCTGGGCGCGGAGACGAATGTTTAGGTTTCGTTGCTCTTTGAAGTCAACATCTATTTTTATGTAAAATTATCATATGATGCCTTTGCTTTGGTGCGCCTTTATGATTACTCTTAATGAAATCGAATATTACTAAAAAAATTATCATATGATGCCTTTTGCTTTAGCTTGATTAAAATTACTTTTAATTTTTTGCACGCAAAGAACGCGGCGAGGAATTCACCCGTTGATTTCAACAGAAAGCTAAATGGGCCTAGTTCACATGGAAAGCCAGTCAGGCCTGAATGACTCTCTACTGGGCTTGATCAAACCATTGGGCCGAAAAAAAAATTACTTATTGGGAAATTGCCTCTTGTCGATCAAAGTAGAGTCAGGCAGGTCCATGGCTACAAGTTCAGTTGATCTGTAGGAATCAATCCTGCCTATTTAAGAAATCTATCTACTCCGTAGAGAATTACAGAGTTTATCCGTACTCGTACATGTTATAACATCATTTTTTTTAAAGCTGTTGTGGTTTGTGCTGCTTAAACCAACCGTGCCAAGAAACCCAGCGTTTGTTTCAACTTGACATGGCAAACAAAGGACGAATTGGCATACGTAACTCCCCTATGTATGCATCAGCAAAGGCTTCTGTACGATCTCACGTTACTACTTATTATTCGCGCAAGAAATCATGCAGTACATCCAAAACGAATAGTAGTACTGTGCTCCTATCTTCTGGGAAGCTTCGCTGCTGTTTCGCAATCGTGCCCGCCGAGAGGGCAGGTATCTGTATCTCCATCCACTCATCAGCATCAAAAAAATCTTCAGTGTGCGACGTCCCATCAGGGACGGTGCAGTACTAGTATCTCGCAATTTGACTAGTGAGTGAGCCTAGAATGGACGCGAGGACGCATGTCGAGGTGAGGTATCGTCATCCCCATTGTGATGCTGAACCAGCGTGGCCACATCCACGACGAATACTGTTGTACAGTACTCCAATCTTTGAGAAGCTTCAGCTGTTTCGCAATCGTGCCCGCGCGCTGTTTCATCTGTGTACCTTCTTCACTTGTGTGAGCCGAGGAACGTTCTAGAATGATCTGATTTTTAGCGAGAGAGGTTTAGGCAAAAGATGCTACTACTGTAGTGTTTGTCACCATCGGATGGACCCAGGATGAACGTCTAGTGAGCTAACGTGTCGTTCATTTGACTACTACTGCTAGTAGCGCTTCGATGTGAAAAATCGTGAGAAACATAACGACGTGGGAGGCAGCAGAACAAGACAAAGAAGGATGCATGATTGCGCCCCGCTGCATTTGGCTCACTTCCTCGTCACAGTATGCAATTCTGGCTTTTGAGAAGTTAAAATATTGTAGTGTTTTAAATTTAACTTGAATTACACAAAATACTTTTAACAATTGAATGCATAATTAAATTTATTATAAAAATATATTTCATAATTTATCTAACAATACTTATTATTGCGCACTATAAACATTAATGTTTTTCTATTTTATTTGGTCAAAAATTTATTTTTTGCTTGTTAGGATGTGAGGATTTTTTTTTTTAATGGAGGTAGTACTGCTTCCTCTGTCAACCGAGCTTCTACGTGCCCTCGGCAATGTTATCGTTGAGTTCTTTTTAGGCTTTGTAATCTTTCAAACACCTTTTTAAAACTGTACCGTTGCTTTACCTTAATTAATATAATGAAGTTGTTGTAAGAAATCTTTTTACGGTTGCCATCCCTCATTAATTCGTTTAACAGTAAAAAAAAAATCGTATTCTGAATAGCGTTTAGCAGCGCCTCCCATCGTAATTCGTTGATGCATGAAAACAGCATTTAATATTGTGTTGGAGAGAATGACACTGTTCAATTAAGATTCTCAGTAAACTAAAGTTAGAAATTGATTCTTTCATGAACAGGAGGAGTAGGGTACTATGTATATACTGTATGGTACTTCGTACTCGCCTACATACACGAGAAGAACGTTTTTATTACAATGTGAACGAAGCACACTACTCAATACGTACCAGTAAACGTAGGAAATCCTACTCAGCTCATGAGTCGTAACGCGCTTTTTGTCAGTCTCATTCAGCATATACTATACGCAGTACTGACTATACGGTGTGTACACATGTTGCAAGGTCGACGTCTACCAAGGCATCAGCAGTGGGGGGAAAGTCGTCTCGTCATCGTCATCGATATACCTATACTATTAATATTATGGTCTTTCCTTAAAATACAACATATCAATACACGTGTGCAACATCGAGCATTTTAATCTTAAAGACTGATCATCGCGTCTAAATAAAGATTCAACTTGTACGTACACTACCGATCGACGACTGACGCGCAAGTACACTACGTACTACTGCCGTCCTGACGACATCTGTATCAAGTTGAGTTTTTTTAATACTCCATACTATGGCACACGTTGCGATTTCAAACAAACGAAGTCGGTCTTTGAGAGCGTGCGCGCGTTTGTCAGCTTGACGCAAAAACATTGACGTTGGGACATACGTACGTATTCCGTACGGTCTTGCACAATCGTCATCGTCCTTTGGGCCGGCCGACCAGCCAGCCCCCGTGGTTTCCGCAGTGGACCAACCAACTAAAGATGTTATATATCGGAAGAGGAACAAAAGATAGTTGAACGTATTATCATGTTAAATTACCAAGAAGAAATTATATGGAAGCAGAGATCCCGGATAACCTGGCTTAGAGAGGGTGATAGTAATACCAAGTTTTTTCATCAAAGAGCAACGAGAAGAAGAATGAAAAATAAAATTGTAAAACTGAATCATACGATGGCTCGGAATGCACAAATATAGATGAAGGGCAGGCTTGGTGCAGTTGGTGAGAAGAATGAGCAAGAGCATATTTTGGGGGTGGCCGGCCTCGGTTAAACCCCCTTCCCTAACCCCACTCAAGTGAGCCGGCACCGGGTCCGCCCTTTTATTTGAGTCTGAAGGAACTTCGATATGCATATAATTTTAGACCATGTTTGTCTAAAGGTAACAGATGAAATGAATAATTATTTATGTGCCCCTTTTAATGAAACTGAAGTAAAAGATGCTCTCTTTCAAATGTGTCCAACAAAATCGCCGTGTCCCGATGGATTTCGCACATTTTTTTTTAGCAGAATCGGGATATTTGTGGTGAGGATCTAACAAGGATGGTGCTGAGGGTTCTCAATGGAGATGATATACCCACTGAAATCAATAACACGTTCATTGTTTTAATCCCGAAGGTGCAAAATCCATTATCTTTGAACCAATTTCGGCCGATTAGTCTTTGTAATGTGGTTTATAAAGTCATTTCAAAGGCTTTGGCAAATCGGCTAAAAAAGGTTCTTCCGGATATCATTTTCAGGAGCAATCAGCTTTTGTCCCTGGTAGGATCATCACTGACAATGTCCTATTGGCTTATGAATGTTTGCATTTTATGCGTACAAGCCGATCAAAAAATAATGCTCATTGTGCTTTGAAATTAGATATGACAAAAGCCTATGATAGAGTGGAATGGAATTATTTAGAGGCTATAATGCTAAAATTGGGTTTTGTTCGATCTTGGGTAAATAAAGTAATGAAATGTGTTACTTCTGTATCTTTTTCAGTCTTGTTCAATGGAGAGCAGCTGCAAGAATTCAAACCAACAAGAGGAATAAGACAAGGAGACCCAATATCACCATATTTGTTTTTGTTATGTGTTGAAGGTTTTTCAAGTGTCTTTGAAAGGTGAAAATGGTGTACAAGGAATTCAGATTGCACAAGCAGCTCCAAAAATCAATCATCTTTTATTTGCCGATGATAGTCTTCTATTTTTTAAGGCTACAACAAGCGAAGCAAGAGTGGTGCAAGATTCAATATTAAAATATTGCAATGCCTCGGGTCAAAAGGTAAACCTTGCAAAATCTTCTATATTTTTCAGCAAGGGATGTAGGCAAATTACTCGTAATGAAATTAAGTCTATTCTTCACATGGAGAATGAGTCCTTAAATGAAAAGTATTTGGGTTTGCCTTTTTGAAGTAGGAAGATCAACAATTGGAGCCTTTTAGTATCTTAAAGATAGAGTTTGGAATAAAGTTCAGGGTTGGATAGAACAAACTTTGTCTGCTGGAGGGAAGGAAGTTTTAATCAAAGCTGTTGCCCAAGCAATTCCTACCTATACCATGGGGTGCTTCAGGTTGCCAAAAGGTTTATGTGACCATTTAAATTCTCTCATTTGCGAAAAATTTTGGTGGGGATGTGATAGAGGTAAAAGGAAAACAAGTTGGGTAGCATGGGAGAAGTTGGTACAACCTAAGTATATGGGGGAATGGGGTTTTAGAGATTTTGAAATTTTCAATTTGGCCCTCTTAGCTCGGCAAGCTTGGCGAATCCTTATTAATCCTAATTCTCTATGCTCACAATTATTAAAAGCTATATATTTCCCCTCGGGTGACCTCCTTAATGCGCATATTGGTTCTAATCCATCAAAAGACTTGGAGAGCTATATGTGATGGAATTGATGTGTTGAAACAAGGATTGATTAAGCGTATCGGAGATGGTGAAACCACCTTAATTTGGGATTGCAATTGGATACCAAGAACTGGAATGTTCAGACCTATAGCCTCTAAAGTTCCCGAACCTCCGATGCTAGTAAGTGAACCGATTGATCACACTACTATGACATGGAAAGCTGAGTTGGTAAGAAATTGTTTCTTTGCTTATGATAGTGAGGTAGTCCTTCAAATTCCACTCAAAAGTATGAGAAAACAAGAAGATTCTTTGGGCATGGCATTATGAAAGAAATGGTATGTTCAGCGCTCGATTCGCATACGTAATGTTAATTGAAACAAAGAAAAAATAGAGAAGATTACTTTGAAAGTCGTGGTAATTGTTTCGATGTCCAAAGAATTCAGAATGAATGGAAACATCTCTCGAGTATGAAGATGCCATCAAAAATCAAAGTTTTTGTTGGCGTTTGGCACATTACTCTTTACCTACCGGGTAGTGTATTGAATACTAAGAACCTAGCGACCACAAAGAAATTGCAAGATTTGTGGGGCAGAAGAAGATACATGGGTTCATTCATTGCTACAATGTAATATATCAAAATGTGTGTGGGCCCTAATGGATGAAGATCTGTTGGAATTGTTGGCTTCAGTATGCTTCTCTGACCCAAAGCATTGGATTTCATATATGTGTTGCAATATTCCTAAAGATGATGGTATTCGCATCCTGGTTACTTGTTGGGGCATATGGAATGCTAGGAGAAAGGCTATTCATGATGGAATATTCCAAAGTCCTTTCTCTACTATGATAATGATCAATCGTTTAATAGAAGAATTTGAGTTTGTTCATGAGACTGATTTCAAGGAGAAAGACTACTATCAAGAAAAGTCAAAAACTCATAAATTTTTAGCTCCTCAAAATGATATTAGCAAGATTAATATTGATGCTGCTGTTGATCGATCGGGAACTAAAGGTATAGTGGCAAAGCTGTATGTCGTCTTGATCAAGGAGGATTTATTCTTTTGCAAGCGCTATGGTGATACCACATATAACCGATCCTCGAAACGCTAGAAGCAATGGCTTGTTCGTGAGGCACTTGCTCTTGCTGAAGATTGTGGAATCGAAGTTTCGTTGTTGCTTCAGATTGTCTTAATGTTGTCAAAAACATCAAGGAGATGCCTCGATGTCCTTATATGATGATTCTCCAAGATATCCATAAAAGATCAAAGTCTTTTAGTTATGTGCGGTTTGCACATGAAGGTAGGAATTTTAATAGGGAGGCTCATATGCTTGCAAAACATGCATGTACTTTTGAATCGGTAGATACATATGGCTTGAGTCTCTTCCTGTATGTATTGATGTAAACACTTTAAAAGTGTATTAATAATATATCCTACCTTCCTCTCAAAAAAAAAAAAAAAACTAAACCCCCGTCACGACGCTGATGGTACGGCGTGACGGCCGCGGTCTGGCTCCACCGCACACGGGTTCGGGGTTCCCAGCCCAGAAGGTCCCCCAGCCCGACGCGATGGGATGAGTGAGACGCCGATCGAGTCGTCATCGACCCTCGGTCCTCACGGTCACGGCTCACGCACACGTGACACGCCGCCACCCGCCCGCGGCCATGGCCAGCGCCGCGAGGGCCCTTTTCCCCTCAGGCGCTGAGCTTTCGGGCGGGGCTGCGCCGCGGGCGCTCCATCCGCCTCTCTACGACGCCAAAAGTGAACGCGAAAGCACGTCACCGACGACGGACGCTTTACCCTTCCTACCTCGCGGTGGCGGGCACCTCCACGATGAGGCGGGACAAACTCGATGGATCGAGGGCGGCGCGGGCGTAACGTCTATGACGTGTACTCGTATCTTGGGTCATGTCATGGGCGTAGGCAAGGCTGGATAACAACGGCGGCTCGTTCAGACTAGTTAAGCTAAGGCCAGCCCCAACAAGACACCGTGGCGTGCTGCCCCATGTGCCACATCCTCATCCATCAGCCATGTCACATGGGATAATAGCTCTGCAGGTTCACAGAGTCTCTTGCAGAAGAGGTAACAGCTTCGTCAGGGAAAAGCTGCAAGCAGCGAATGCATTGTGCGGTGTGGGAACGGAGCAGCTCGGGACCACTCCAAATGACACCAGCTTTCACAGTTATGGACCACTCCAAATGGCAACAGGGCTGCTGCATGCGCTGCCAAAAAAGATTCTCACGAAAAGGCACCGTGCTGCTCGCAATGGGTGTCTTACATCTCTACTGGTTGCCTTGCATTCGTGGACGGATGGGGCAGCACGGTCTAGCAGCCAGCGTTGGTCGTGCCCTAACGAGAGCTACCTCTGATCCCTCGGCTTGGTTCTAGATGCATAAGGGCACCTCTAGTGTCGCGGCTGAACCCGAATCGTTCGGAAACAACGAACTAGAAATATGGTTCGATAGCTACAAAGTGTAGGCATCCCGTTTGTGGACCAGCGTGCAATAAAAAAAGTCGGAGGTGAGACATTTGGAGAGGAGGAGAGAACGCCCACTCGGCGGCTCGGCTTCGCTTTGTCCGCCCGCATGCAAGGGCAATGTTATTTTAATCTCCTCGGTTCGACTTTTGTTCAAGGTTCGCTCTCAACTCTGACATGCATGGTTCGTTGTCCACAGTGTGCATGGTTCGGTTTTGGATTTCCACGGTTCGCTTCCAACCCAGCACTGGAGGTGCTCTAACGAGCTAGCTCGGCTCAGTTCGGCTGGGCTTGCCTCGTTTTCGCACATTAAGATAACGAGCTAGCTAAGCACAGCTTAACTCTCTAGTTGACTTGTTAAGCTCATGAGTCATGTATGCAAAATACATAAAATACAAGGACATGTATTTATATTTATCTAAAGGTTGACAACAATAATAATACAAAAGTAATACAATCAACCATCTTAATAAATAAAAAAAATATGTGCTAACATATATACAAGTCCAATTATATAATATAGTATCACACATACATCCATGGTCCATACTCAATACCATACATACTGCGGTCAGTACATCCATGGTCCATACACCCATTAAAAATAAATATAATAAAGTCATAATAATCTGAAGCTTATAGGGACTAGATCTGTCATCAACAATCATAAAGTGCAAGACATGAAGTAATACAAAACTAATATAAGTGCGGCCTTTTTTTCTCTTGAAGCATAGCTCGTTTGGCTTGTGAGCGGCTTGCGAGCTGGCTTGTTATAGCTAACGAGCTAAAATCTTGGCTCGGCTCGTTATCCTAACGAGTCGAGTCGAGTTGAGACGAGCTAACCACTGAAAGGTCCTATTATGGCTAGAGGGTAAGTAACCTATTAAAATTTCTACAAATTACTCGAGCCAATAAGTTAGTAAATAAATGTCGTAAAAGCAATTTTGAGTAGCTCTAATGAAGATTGCAAGCCACCTACCACAATTCATGGTTGTTATTATCTCTAACCACACAAAGGCTAGGTCTCTACTTTACTACGCTAATGAGCAGGCCGGACAACTAACTACAACTAATAACTACTAAGCTACTCAACTAAAGCTACACAACTACACAAATAAGCTAAGAAAAGTAATGCATGAGAGGTGTGATCTTATAGCGACATTGACGACTAGAGGATGGTTATTTAACGACTAAGTCAACCTCGCGATCGATAAATTCGCACTAGGCGTGCTCTTCGATAACGGATGCGTGCGGGAGTCCGATCGGGTTCAAACCCCGCGAGCTCACACAAGATATACGGACGTATTTGCCGTCCAAACTGGACACGCCAGGTCATGCGTCTGGTTGAGTCTAGAGAACTTCTAGAGCTACAAATTTGTGATCGGATGCGTCCGCTGGGGTGCGATTGGATGAACTCAGCGTCGGTCCTCACACGGTCAATAGCCCACGTGTCCGGCGGTGACTCCTATTGACCGGATGTGATGGTTCTACGGGCACTACGCCCGTAGATCTAGTGTTGTGTCGGGTGCATGCTCTCCCCTCTACTATGCTTACGGTCTGATGACCAGACGCGTCGGTGCGTTGACACATCCAGTTACAATGTAGTGGCCGGTTTTCAACCATTTCTCTTCGTTCGTTGCTTCCAACTTTCCAACCACAATGTGTAATCATCGTGTGCATATGTGTTAGCATTTTCACAAGCATT
Organism: Hyparrhenia diplandra; assembly: GCA_015847255.1. Classification (NCBI taxonomy): domain Eukaryota; kingdom Viridiplantae; phylum Streptophyta; class Magnoliopsida; order Poales; family Poaceae; genus Hyparrhenia; species Hyparrhenia diplandra. The sequence goes on from JADLZK010002526.1 coordinate 56,065, forward strand.
TTGCAAGGCTTACAAGTTAGCACAATAGGTCCTAATGCATCTACGTGAATGACTTCACATAGTAGCACTTGATAACTGCAATTTTATCCTCTTAATTGTACAACTATCGATCCTATATGTGATATGTGATTACACTTTGTATAGTGTCTTGATCACAAAGATACCTATGGTTCTATATCTTTGCCTTGAGTCTGTTTGTTTTTCTCCTTCTTATTTTCTAAATGATGAGCATTTGATCTTCTTTGTTGGATCAACAACATCCACCATGATCACCGTTAGCTCCATTCCTTGGTATATGTACTAACCTTACTCAATCATAATACTCATGACAAAAGCTAGTACTAGGGTATTATTAATTACCCATGAAAAAAACAGGCGCTATAACGCTGAAATAGCGCTAATGGCGACGTAAACACTTGTCGCAATGCCAAATAGGCGCTATAGCGCCAAATAAGCAGCGCTAAATAGCGCACTATTAGCGTTTTTGGCTAACCCCCGCTAAATTCTATAGCCTATTACTAGCCAAAAATCAAACACGGGGCTTAGAGCATGTTTGGTTTGCCGCCGCTAGCCATGCTTTGCCCGCTGTGGCGTCCGGGCGATTAATCCCCACACTTCGGCCACGGAACAGTAGCAAACCGGAGAGGACAGGTGCTAGCAATTATTACACGATAGGATAGGAAGGACGTGAACCCGCGTAAAACGGCAGCACAAGTACAACAGCCCCTGCAACAAGCAACACAAAAAGACAAACGATGGCGGCAATTATTATCCGACACCAGCGGCGGCAACCAAACAGCACCCATTGGGCCGCCGTGGCGCCACATGCGTGGCGAGGCGAAGTGTGGCTGCCAAGCAAACAGCCCCTTAGCCCACCAGACCACTCATACTGTACGTCTCGCTACCTTAAGCGTGCGACGTCCCATCAAGGATGGTCCAGCAGTACTCCGTGGACAGTACAGTATCTCTCGCAATTTGAGCCGTGAGCTGAGGAACTTTCTAGAACCATCTACTTTCCAGAACCATCTGATTTTTCAGGAAGCAGAAAGGCGCTATGTCGTCGTCGGACAGATTGAAGGACGCACGTCGAGGTGAGGTAACTCCACGTGTCCTTTCTTTGATTTGACTAGTCCTTCTGCTAGTGCTTCGAATCTGAAAAATCAGAAAGGTAACGACACAGAGGCGGCAGAACAAGACAAAGAAAGGATGTTTTTTGACCGAATAAATAAAGGATGTTGATTGCTCGCTGCAAAATAAATTAAATAATGGCTCACCGTCGCTCAGTAGAGTTTTTTTTTTACTAGTGTGCGTACTCCGTATATACGGTACTTTGTACTGCAGTACAAACTACTTGAGGAGAACGTTTTTACAATGCGAAAGCGCAGTGTGTAGCAATAATCGTCATCATCATATTTACAATATCTCGGACAGGAAACCCCCTCGTGACGCGCTTCCGTCAGGCAGCATGTATACTATATACACATGCATGTTGCAAGGTCGACGTCTACGAAGGCATGCATCAGCAGTGGGAAAGTCGTCTCCTCGTCGTCGATTCCCTAAAAAACCTACTATGCTCTATCATATCAATATACACGTGTGCAAGATCATTTAATATTAAAGACTCATCGGGTCGAAATATGCACTACTGCCGTGCTGATGGATGACATGTGTTAGGGAGGCTATAGATGCTCGAACCGTACCACCTTCCAGGTAAGCCTTATCACTGGAGATGGCACGTTGCGATTTGCCTACGATTTCAAACGAAAGTCAGTCTTTGAGGGAAAAAAAAAGAATAGTTAAACTGTGACAGCGTGCGTTTGTCAGCTTGACGACGCAAAAACAATGACGGGCGTACATACGTACGGTCCTGCACAATCGCCGTCGTCCTTTGGGCCGGCCGACCAGCCAGCAGCCCCCGTGGTTTCCGTAGTCCACCAAGTGACCAACCAACCAACCCCGCCGGCTACGACACCGATGCTACGGCGTGACGGCCGCCGTCTGGCTCACTGCACACTGGTTCGGGGTTCCCCAGGTCCCAGCTGACAATGACATGGACCCTTTCCTCACTGCTCACGCACACGCGACACGCCACGGCCACGCGTGCGGGTGCCCTGTCCCTCGTGCGCCCGAGCTCGGACTGGGACTGCGCACGGGCGCTCCCTCTGACGCTCAACGCCAAAAGTGACGACGCTCACTATCTCCAACCGAACAAACTCAAATAGATTACCTAAAAAAAAAACTCAAATAGAGGGTCCATTTCAGCATTTGGGTCACCCGACAAAAATGAGTCATGCACCCAACCCTCTCGTCTCCAACAGCCTAGCCCAACATCAACACCCTCTCCCCCGGCGCGCAATCATGGTTACTTCTCCTCCACCGGTGGCAGCGCCAGGCCTCTCCCTCCCGGTCAGCTGTAGGCGGATTCTATCGCTTGGGCATGGGTACGCTCCTTTCTCGACGGATCCGACCTCGACTCCACGGAGATGGCCCACGCGGCGGCGATGGCCTGAGCGCATGACCACCACGTTTAGGTGGTTGTCGCATCTCATGTGAGTGGGTCCCTTCCACGGCACCAGAGATTTGGGTTCGAGGAGAGAGGCGACATTTATCTTGGTCGTGCATTACGTCTCACCCAAATTAGGACCCTCGTGTTGCGTCCTCTGTTGTACAATTTTTTCTTCCCATAAAGCTACCTCGAGTAGTCATTTTGGGTTTTTATATAGTGACACATGAGCTGTTGAGACAGTCTAAGCGCCGGTTGGTTTTCGTCCTCTGTTGTACAATTTTTCTTCCAATAAAGCTACCTCGAGTAGTCATTTTGGGTTTTATATAGTGACACATGAGCTGTTGAGACAGTCTAAGCGCCGGTTGGTTCATAGATGATGAATCAAGCCTCACTCATATTCAAAGTCAGGTCCTCATAGAACAGGCTAGGCGTATATAACATTATTCTTACATTGATTTGTTTGCCTATGTCTACTTAATCTAGTTGAGAAAATTATCGTTGGTTGTCTATAAAAAAAATGATACTACATGTGTTTTTAAAAAATAATCTAAGATTATTATTTTTTATTCTATACAAGTAGTACCCATAGTACTACTAACGTTTTTATCTTATCTTATTGTAACCTATAGAGTTCTTTAATATACCATTAACAACATTTGACATGTACTCCCTCCATACTACATTTGTGATGTTTCAAGCCAAGAGGCCATTTTTTTTCTTTTAGTCCCAAAAGCGTCAAAAAAAAAAAGATATATTATATACAATTAATATTTTTTATTCCACAAGCCTAGCTGGAACATTTGCAACCAGTCGATCAAAGTCAAAATAATAATAGCTCTTATGCTAGTACAGAAGAAAGCGGTTGCGGCTCCTATGGCGCAGACTTCGGCTGGGCATTGGTTTTAAACCGAAATTTCGGTTCGGTTTATTCGGTTTGCTAGAAACTTCGGTTTTAAGAAACTAAGAGCCGTCGGTTTCTCGGAAAATCACAAACCGATGAATTCGGTTTCAGTTTTTAATTAGGTTCTTGGTTTTAACCGAAAGCAAACCGATTGGAAGAAAAAGTACACAAGAATATGCAATTTGAAGTCCATGGCCGTGGAGCTTGGCGAGGGTATTAGCATCGCCATACCCGTCTGAAGTCGGCCGATCTCCGTTGTTGCTTTCGCGCGCGCTCCCCGGCGTACCGCATTTTGCGGTCGGCGCCGTCATCTGCCGCCCTCGTCCGGGGTCAGCGCCGTCGCCGCTTCACCCGCCGCCCGATGCGCGCGGTGCGTACACGCCGCATGGCTGGGACGCTTGACGGTCGCGTCGGTGCGCCCGCGCCGATGCTTGGGGGCGGCTTGGCGTGCCGCTTGGGTGCCGCTGCCGGTGTGTCGGTGCCGCCGCCCGCTCCAGTGTCGTCATATGACTCAGATCGGGATAGGGTTGGATGAGGGTGCTTGCGTCTGGTTGTTGCCTCGCTGCGTGCGGCTGGTGGGTGTTGGGCTTACTCCACCTGGTGAGCTCGTGGGCCTTTGGTTGGGCTGGTTGCTACGTAAAACGTGAGTGTGTTTGCTTTTGCCTCTTGTAGCATGTCGCTGCCAGGGAGTATTTCGGTTGCTCGGTGTTTCGGTTACATTGCCGCCTGGAACCGAAGCGAAACCGATCACCGAAGTTCACAGATTTTGAAAGCGAAACCGAAACCGAAAACCAAAAACCGAGATTTCGGCTCGGTTCGGTCTTGATTCGGTTCGGTTTTCGGTTTTCGGTCTAAATGTGCCCAGGCTGAGCACAGACACTCCCCTGTCTGTCTTGATGGCTTTTGGGTACAGCTCCACGAGCTGTCGAAGCTGGAACAGAAGTCACACCAAAGGCACGTGTGTCGTCGAGGGTCAGGGTGTAGGAGGGTTCCAAATCCCGCTGCTCTGCTCAGTTCAGCTGCTGGATCCACGCGCCGCCGCACAATCTCCAGCTAGCCTCCGCGTCCGAGCCGCAAAACCAGGCGCCGCTACGCCTGGCCTGGCAGCCCTATCCCCTGCCGGGGTCCGGGGATCCACGTACGACGACCCGTTCCTTCGTCCTCATCCCCGACGCGACGCGAGAGAGACGCGCAAACCACAGAGCCAGCGAGCCCACAGCCCAAACCGCTTCGACCTGCCTGGCTGGCTCCCGAAACTTTGGCGGTGCGACCGGCCCACTTGCCAGCACCCCCAGCTGCCTCCACCGCCCACGCGTACCCCGCCTTCCTTCCACTTCCTTCGAATCGAGCCGAGCCCGTAACGGAAACAACCACCGTAACCGCGTCGCTCGCGTCCGGTTCCCGCGGCCCCGCGCCTATAAATCTCCGCTCCTCCTCCCTTCCGGCCTTCCCCGTCCATCGAATCGAATCGAATTCTTCAAGGCGCCGCAACAACAAATCAATCACCAGCAGCGACATCAATTCCTTCCTTTCCTTCACCACCCTTTCCTCGCCGGCCGCAGTTTCTTCCAATCCCATGGGCAAGGTCCGCTCCTTCTTCTCCCGCTCCCGGAGCGGCAAGCGCTCCAGCACCACCCGTGCAGGCTCGTCCTCACCCCTCTCCTCCACGGCCGGTAGCGCGCCACCCTCCCCATCCCTCTCCCTCTTCGTTCCTCATCGCTGTCCTCCTCCTCCTCCTCGGCCGCGCGTCGTACACCATCCCTGCCCGCCACCACATCCGCGGACGAGACGGAGCGCGTGTTCCGCAAGTTCGACGCGAACGGCGACGGCCAGATCTCCCGCGCCGAGCTCGCGTCTCTCTTCGAGAGCGTGGGCCACGCGGCGACGGACGACGAGGTGTCTCGGATGATGGAGGAGGCGGACGCGGACGGGGACGGGTGCATCAGCCTGCCCGAGTTCGCCGCGCTCATGGAGACGGCCAGCGCGGCCGCCGTCGAGGAGGACCTCCGCCACGCCTTCATGGTGTTCGACGCCGACGGCAACGGCGTCATCACGCCCGCCGAGCTCGCACGCGTCCTCCGCGGGCTCGGCGAGTCCGCCACCGTCGCGCAGTGCCGGCGCATGATCCAGGGCGTCGACCGCAACGGCGACGGGCTCGTGTCGTTCGATGAGTTCAAGATCATGATGGCCGCGGGCGGCGGCGGCGGAGGATTCGGCAGGATCGGTGCCTAGGAAGGATGCATCCTGCTCCGCTCGGCTCGGCTCCCACAAATTGGATTCGTTTCATTTTAATAATATATGTACATATATATATACATAATAACACTACGATCACGATGGAGATTAGTAGGTCCAGATTACACGGCCAGCACCACATAAAAAAGCCCCATTTATTCTGTGTATAATGCAAAATCTGCATCCATTGTAACTACTACTATGGGATGTTCAATGGATTGTTTTGGCTTCAAATTGCAAGTCTTTTTGGGTTTTCTTAAATTTGGTACAAATGCACGTGCGTTCATACCACAAACAGGCCTGTGTGGTTTGGAGCCGAAAAGGATTCTAACCCGGACAACAATCTCACCCGGGTGAGATTGTTTGATGGTGTTTCGAAAAATTTCGCAGCACTCTCTTGGTACACTATTTACTGTTGTTGCGAAAAGGGCTCTACACCTCTCCTTCAGGCCAAAATGAACAAGGGGTCCAACCAGCCCTATGACAGATGTGCGACCTGCGCGAGGGGTCCAACCAGACCAAACAACCCTTGAAGATCTTTTTGCATACAAAGTTCTAGAAGCAACACTCAGCTAGCAAGGTTTCATGTGAATGGAACTATTCCACTGATAATGTATGAGCGCCGTGCCGTGAGATATACATTCAGTTCGATCATCAGAGAACGAAAGGTAGCATGGGTTTTGTCAACTATTCAACTGATGTTTAAGCTAGCGCCGTGGCTCTGAGAAAAGCTTGCAGTGCCAGTGATGATATAACAGGAAAAGGATGAAAACGACTCGTCTTGGATTCTTGGGTGCCTCCTCAAAGTTCTTTCCGTGAAAGCCACACTGTAACAAGGACATGGTCACTCGAACAAGGTCAGGTTTAAGTTAAATAATGACTATTAGTAATTGTAGCCCAATCTTGCCTCCTCCCACAAAGGCTTAAAACGGATGAAATTCGCCAAGTTGGAACAGACACTGAAATCTCGACAAGGACTCGCCGCCAGCAACACAAATTAGGGTATTATATATACCCTGCCCAAGGTTTGGCGAGTTACTCTACTTACCCGGCTGACAGTGCGATGACGAGGACGTCGACTTGAGGATACTCCAAGAAAATGAATAAGCAAGAATCGAAGAAACGATTTTCATGCTGGAGCTGCTAGTAGCATCAAATTCGTGCCTGAATCTAGGACACATGATTTTATTTATTTATTTATTTATTGTGGTATATATGCAGAGATCATGCTGTTTATTCTAGACTGTTAGGCCAAGGAATCGAAATGCCATCTGTGTCAGGAACACTATCGAATCACAATCTACACCATGTGGCTGAATGAATGGCAATCAGATCGGGCATGCGGCAAGAACACAGGCATCCCATGAGGCAGATCTTCTTAATCTGTCCTTCAATTCGCAGTGACAGTGAGCACGGGGAACTCATGCAGGTTCCGGCCGGGAAGGATGATGGCCGGTGTTGCTAGTGTATTGCACAGTGTGATCTGCTACAGCGGGCTATGATTATTATTATCACAGCAATCATCCATCAGGCGCGTCTCGGGCTTGGCTTCCATGAACTAGATGATAAAGCTATCGACTCGAGAGGGGATGTTTTGTTTGTTGCTTTGCTGTTAGGTGACTGAGCGTGACAGGCCAGCCCTTCGAACGCCCAGTACAGAGATTCAACTTGTGGAATGGAACGTACTGACGTCATTGGAGTCTGTGGTGACGATCCATGTGAATGTATGACTAACTTTTCAGTGCTTGGCCAACCATTTAACAGTATTTTTCTCTCACAACAAATCATCGTCACCCAACCGTAGAAACGATCTAGCAAACAGTCTAAGATCATGAAGCAACGCGAGGATAGGAAAATTTGCGCAAGTATGAAGAACTAACGGTAGAAAATCCATGTCCATGATGACAAGTACCTAATCTTGAACCAGCCCATTTAACGGTGTTTTTCTCTCACAACATATCATCATCACCCAACCAAAAACAATCTAGCAAACAGTGTAAGATCATGAAGCAACGCGAGAATAGGAAAATTTACGCAAGTATGAAGAACTAACGGCAGAAAATCCATGTCCATGATGACAAGTACCTAGTACTGAATTTTCTTGGGCAGACTTCTGGCTGCCAGCTCTGGGCGCCGCAGGTTAAAATTCCTACTCCCTCCGCCCCCCGAGTTTGTCAAGCGCGGATTCCGTGCCATGCTTATTCGATCGCCGTCTTATTCAAAATTTTTGCACAAATATAATTTATTTTGTTACGACTTATTTTATCAATGAAGATACTTGAATATTGATTAATTTATTTTATGATTTGCGTAAATATTTTGAATAAGGACGGATGAATCAAACATGAAGTTCAAAAGTCAAAAACGGCGAACTACATGGGATGGAGGGAGTACCTTTGATGACAGGCAGTGTAGTTAAGTGTTGTGATGTTTGGTTGCCGGCAACTTTGTTGTGTCGTTATGCCAGGTTACTTTCTGTTTGGCACTACAGAGGTTGCAGCTCAGCAGCAGGGTGATTCTTTGTTCCTTTCGGCAATTCGTCGTCCTTTTGGTGAAACTGCTTGGTTCACGATTTTCGGGCCGCAATCACTTGAGATTGGTTCACCTCATAGAAAAAAAATGGGATTTACTCTCTCTCTCTCCCATGTAGGAAGCCGCTTAAAAAGTTTAGCTGGTTAGATCTGACCGGGCGGCGGTGACAGTGAGATGACGAGGATATCAAGCTGAGGATATTCTAGAAAAATAAATAGGATCAAACAAACAATTTTCATACTAGTAGTGTCAAATTCATGTCTGATTCTAGGACACATGGATTTTACTGTTTTTCTAGGAAAGTAGGAATCATCAATGGGAGTCAAATTAGTACAAGGCGTTACAACAATGAGTAAATTGTGCATGATCAATCCAATGTCACTAATGATTTTTTCTGTGGCGCTGATGAGTGACCCTCCAATCCCCCATGTTGGCCTAGATTTTTTCTTCAGATAACCCACTGTATGCATGCATCTCTCATTTCTGTTGAGTGTTGGTGTATTCTCATCTGCTCCTGTATCTCTTTGGCTTGCTGAGTGCAGCACTATGCTACTTGCAGTCAAATGTGCAGGAGAAATTGTTTTAATCCTTTTTCTCATGTCACTGAAAATGGTCCTGTATCTCTTTTTTTTTTTTTTTTTTGTACAGGAGAAATTATTTTAATCCTTTTTCTCATGTCACTAAAAATGCTCCCCTCAGGCCTCATCTACTAGTTGGGCCGTGGCCCAATAGAGCCAGCGGCAAAGCCAGCCAGTGGACCTCTACCCTTGTGATCAAAACTTATCTGTTACCCATGTGATTAAATGACATTACAAATTTGTGAAACCAAACACCATCTAACGTAGAGCTAACAGCAACAATGTGAGAAGTGTGAATGAAGATTATAATACCCATTGGGATCCCCATTTGAATGCATTTTAGAAATTGTACACTATACAGATGACTCTAAAAAATCTAACTAGACTTCCATCTCTCTACTCCATATTTAATTTTTTGAAAGAAAATTTTCCTCTTCAAAAAATAAACTTATATGTGAAAAAGTGCATCAGTACTATTTTTTTGCGAGGAAGAACATCAGTACTTGGACCCACATGTTTCAAAAATGTGTCATAAATCATGCTCCATCTATTCCAAATTATAAAACATTTTTGCCTTTTTCTATATACACTGTTTTTACTATGCATT